>MU227120.1:2772800-2814574 GCA_018584345.1 Thuja plicata | reverse complement strand
TGTAAATCTCTTAACCGAGTGCATACTTCATTGTATGTTTGTAAATCCTCTAACAAGGTGGACCTAGCAGTCCAAATTGCTTCTAACAAGGTAGATCATCAGAAGTGATCATTGTAAGCCTTAACCGGCCAACTTTATACTGCAGTACCAAAGTTTTGTGGGTACCATCCCCACCCCAGTTTTACTTTCTATTTGGAAGGTTTCTGGGTTACCAATCTTTGTGTTATTAATGTTTACATTTTCATGATTGCAGTAGATTAGATGAATGAATGGCTAAAGAATATAAAAGTGCAGAAATACTTTAAAGTTTTAAGTGTTACTGATTCACCCCTCCCCTCTCAGTAACTCTGTTAGTCCTGAATATTTCCAACATCTTCTTCTTCCTAATGCTCTTCTTCCTATTGTTCCTAATGCTCTTGGTCATGCAATGCAACAGGAATTGGGGACCCTTGAGATTGTGCATCCTCAGAAGTGAATTGTGGTACCTATGCCATTAGAGTATCATAGGACTTAAGCATTTCTTCTATCCTTTGTAAGTATGGGAGATCAAGGAAAAAACCAGAGATAGAATTGTCAGACTCTTTCCATTCAGCTTCTTCCGTAAGGAGGTCATTCCATTTCCTTCTCCTTTGCTGGAATTCTTGCTTATTTAACTTATTCATTACAATATCTTCATCATCTAGTGGCTCATGATCTCTAATCTTTTGCCAAGGAGTCATTCTTCTCAAGGCTGTTTGTATAAACTGTTCTGGATCACAAAACCTAGGAACTGCTATAGACATTCTGTATTTCTTCAAGAAGTCATTTATCAAATAAAAAACCCTTTTCCCAATGGAGAATTCAAAACCTACCCATAATCTAGGGATTAAAATAACCCTTCTTATGTCCCTCTAAAAATTCCTTATCAACCCAAGTTATTTGCCAAACAAATTCTAAAAATGCAACCCTAATAGAAACAAATTTGGGGAGGATGTGAGGTGGTTGTGTAGAACCATATATGCTGATGATAGTAATGTAATCGAAGAAGAAAAATTCAGCCCAATTGTGAGAGATAGGCCAGTTTGGAACATAATCCCAAGGTCTCAAAACTTTTCTGATTTAAAATGGAATTCTATGGCTATTTGTTCCCAACAAATTAAAAATTGGATTCACAATCCAATTGCAAAAGCATACAAATGATGAGTTGATGGATGAACTATCCCATACCTAAGTCCATCTTTGGATTGGTGCATCAACAACATACTCTGAAACAAACAATTCAAGCTCTTTATCCATAGATGCCCTATTATAATATAAAATCATATACATTAGATGAGAATAATTCTTGAAGGTAGGTACTGGGGCATCTAACTGTATCTCCACTAATGTGGCATGAATAGCATCAACTATGTATCCCACATAGTCATAATCAGTATTAACCTTTGGGTGTTGAATGTTCATAGCCATCATAAGTAAATCTTGAGGCATTGTAGAATCTCCATCAAAACCTAAAAATCTGCTCAAACCATAGACCATGCACTTTATGTAATGGTGAAATAAGGATAAGTCAAAAGGGAATTTGAGATTGTCTAGGATTTTCACCAGGTGCCTATTTACCTTGGGCATGAATTTGGGCATTTCATATTTCTTAATCAAATCCTCTCTCTTGATATAATCTACTTTAATTTTCTTCAAATCAATATCTATGCATAATGCACCAGTGATCCCGAAAACTTCTGCCACTGACCTCCTATCTTTGGAAACTAGGGTCTCTTTATTTTTCTTCCTGATTACTCTAGCTATTGGGTAGTAATTCTTAGCCAATCCCCTTATAAGGCCTATGTCAATATAAACATTAGGCATAATCAATTTTTCCATATTTAAATCCCATGGATTGAAAATGGGAACTGCTTTAATCCTATTATTCCAGAAATAATGGAATAAGGTATTACCAGAGTAATTTGGGGTGACTAGGTTTCTGCATTGGCACCATTTGTCCTTCCATTCATCCCAATTTGCACTGTTTTTATTAAAAGTCCTAGGACTCTGCAAATTCTTCAACATACTTCTTTAGTGTAACCTCCTTCTTCTCAAACCCTTGTGAGGCAATGGGAACAATAGCTTGACTCATCCTCCTTCAAATTACTATCTTAGACAAATTATTTCAGACAAACAAGCCTTTTTTCTCCTTACAAAAAATCTTAGGATGTAGAAATGAGAGTTGTACAAAATCAAGCTCAATCATTTAAACTTATAGTCATTTATCAAATAGGTGTCTTGTCCAATTGAATGTCAAATTCTCGCACTTGCAAAATTACACAATCATCTCTCTATAACTAATGCTGCCATTAATTCAAACTATAAGATCCCTGCTGGAAAAAGTACACACATTTTTTGCTTTTTTTCTCTCGTAGGCTTGAAATGAACCACATGTCAATTTGTCACCAAATCACTATACCTTTCTCATATTCAAATTTTTTTTCACGAGTGAGCGACAAGACCTTTTGCTTCATTTAGTTGCACACTCGCACTCTATCTTTGCTTTGGCTTGTATGCTTCGTGACTGGCGATGACCTAACTAACAACTTCATTACTTCACATTCATGCAGTCACTATCTCTTAATGCTTTATGTTTGTATTTGAATGAGTAAGAGACATCATTCTTTCTTTTCATCAATCATAGACTCACTATTCAGGACTTTATTTTCATTGAAATTATGCAAGTGAACGACATGATCTTCATTACTCAATCATTTCTTAATCGCACACTCGCTGATCCTCACTTATCATGTATTTTCCTTGAGTGAGTGAGCGGGTTTTCAAAACAACCCTGTATTATTTTCTAGTCGCACAGTCGCCATGGCTTTCTGATTTGTATTTATACCTCAATGGGTGAGCGACGACTACTTTTATTATGTATTTTAACTTAATCTCTCACTCGCGCTGCAAGATTTTCTAGCTCATAAGCATTAGTGAGTGAGTGATGACCATTTTCTCCTTTTATCTCTTACTTACTACTGAGATTTCCTTGTAGATGAATCCTTCGCAACTGAGTGGGTTCTTTCATCAAAATCTTAAAACTCACTTATCGCACACTCGCTAACCCCTTTTCCTTTATTTCAATCTCTGAGCAGCTGAGAGATAACTTCATTTTTTCTCCATCGCGCACTCGCAGGCTTGAAAACTTAACTATCTCATCAACTAGGAGTGGGCGGTTGCCAACATACTTTCTTCAATCACATACCCACTGAGAATTTTCCTTTTGTCTTAATTCATGGGCAAGTGAGCGATAGCCTTTTCTTTTCCTTATCACATACTCGCAAGCTCATTTCTTTAGACTTCAAATCATCAGCAGGTGAGCAACAAGACAAATGATGTCATAGTCACACACCCGCACACCTTTTAAAACATTTAATACACCTTCGTGACTGAGTGACAAACTTTCAATCGATAACTTCCGCACAGCAAATCGCTTACCCGCACTGCAAAACACATATGAGTTAGAACTTGAATGAGTGAGAAACGTGATCAAACTGACTTCCTCACATAGTCATTAACTTAAAATTCATACATGAAAACCTAACGTGGGTTTACGACCATAACCTTCTTTACAACATTCACTCAGTCGCAGAACATAAAGTTAACAACATAATATCATAGCGACTATGCGACACACAATACTTTAAGTCATCGTGGACTCGCTAGACCTTCTTATTAAAAATTTAATCCCTCATGAGTGAGAGATAAATAGAACCATTTCCAACTCACTCAGCTGCAAGCTTAAGACCCAACTTCAATTACATCAGGACTGCATGATTTAAACTTCTTAGCAACCAAACCGCTCACTCACACTGCTAACATGACATGACACAATTTTATCGTGACTGCGTGATTGACACTAAAATGACTCACCACTCAGTCACACACCTTGAAAACATGTTAAAATACCAGCGCAAGTGTGTGACTCACATTTGAAACAAAGCATCTTGGATGATTTTTTACCACTATTTGACTTTTTAGCATAGTAAGACATGGGATTTGAAACAAAACATGCGGGAAAACTACCAATGCTTAGAAAATTGAAAATTTTCTTGGTATAGTGCTAACAATGGCTCCGACTAGGGAAAGTTAATTGCAAAATTGACAGTAGAAGCCAAAACTCTAGGAAACAGACCACAAACCAAAACAAAATTGTACATTCACACACAAAAACCATACCTAAAAAAGGGAAATCTAATCTACTATGCATGGAAAAAGAAAATTTATGATAAATAATATTTCAGGAATTGTCCATGCACTGGCAATTCCTGTACCTCACCATTAGGGTCTTCCAGCAAAATAATAATCTTGACCATGAAACTCTTGGATTACAAATGGGCCCATCCATAATGACTCAAATTTACCATGTTTTCCCTTCTCTTCTTTTCTAGCATTCCATTGTAGCACCATATTGTTTATCTGAAATTTTCTTTCAGTTTCTCTTTTATCAAACAAGTACTTGGATTGTTGTTGGAGTTTCATATTTCTTTTGTGAGCTTCTGCTCTTATCTCTTCTAATTCCACCAATTGATCCATTCTTTCCATCATGGGTTCTTGATCTTCAAAATCTTCTTCCTGTAGAAATTTGTACACTGGTAACAGGTTGTTCAAAGGTAGCCTTGCCTAAGTTCCATAAACCATTTCAAAAGGGGAAACCCCTATTTCTCTTTTTACTATCACCTTGTCAACCCAAAGGGCTAACTTCAATTTTGAATTCCAAGATTTCTTATTTTTCTCCAAAATCCTTTTAATTATTTTTATGAGACTCTTATTACTGGACTCATCCTGTCCATTTTCTTGAGGATGATATGGTGAAGAGTAAGATAAAATAATGTCATAGTCTTCATAGAAATCCCTAAATTCCTCAGACCTAAAACACATGGCATTGTCCATAATTAGCTTAGTGGGCACACCAAATCTTGTCAGAATGTTATCCATTAAAAATTCCATCACTACCTTGTTGGTTGCCCTCTTTTTTGGAATTGCCTCTATCCATTTTGTGAAGTAGTTTGTAACCACAAGAATCCAACTGTGACCTCCACTAGATTTTTTTGTAAATTCACCAATAAAGTCTAAAGCCCATTGGGCAAAAGGTGCTTCAACAGTCATAGGATTCAAAAGTAAGGCTCCTGAAAATTTCATTTTAGCAGAAAACCTTTGGCATTATTCACACTTTTGTACAAACACTTGAGTGTCCCTGAAAAGACATGTCCAATAGAATCCAGCTCAGATTATTTTGTGAGATGTGGTTTTGTCATAATAATAGCCACCACACACACCGCTATGCATTTCATTCAAGACCTTTTCAGATTGTGATTTATCCAGACAGAATAATAAAATTCCATCTGTACTCTTCCAAAATAAAACACCTTGTATCAAGACATACCTCTGGGCCTACAATTTCAGAGTCCTTTTCTGATTATCTTACATATGTTCTTGACATTTAGCATTCTTCAGAAAAAAACACAATATCAGTATACTAGGGCTGCAATTCTATGCTATTAAAATTCATGTTTATTGTTTGTACATCATTCATTTGGGCTAACTCCATGTTTGTATTAGTCATTAACTTGGCCAAACCCAAACCCCTTACCAATTTAGTAACTTGAATTTCCAAATTGAACTCTTGGATCCTGTTAATCCATCTACATCTCTTCCCAGTAACTTCAAATTGAGATAATATGTCTTTAACTGTGGCATGTGGCACATAAGCAATTTTTTTTGCACAAACAAGATAAGGTCTAAAAACCTTGACTTCCTTAACTAGTGCATATGTTTTTTTCTCCATTATCTCATAGTTAAGTTCTGCTGCTTACAGAGACTTACTAAAAAATGCTATGGGGTGTTCAAAGCCTTCATCATCTTTCTGCAAAAGTACTGCAGCAATTGTATGAAATGAAGCAAAGAAAACATGGAGAAAGGATTTTCATAATCTGGTGATCTTAATACAGGATCCTGTTGAATTGCCATCTTTATCTAATTAAAGGCTGACTGAGCATCCTTATCCCATTCAAACTTTGCATTTTTCTTCAACAATTTAACAATGGGTTTTACTATTTCAGCAAAGTTTGCAATAAATCTCCTCACAAAATTTACTTTCCCAAGGAAAGATTGAACTCCTTTAATATTTTTTGGTGGCAACACCTTGTTAATGGCTTCCACTCTTTCAGGATCAATCCTGACACCTTCTTTGGATACTATATGTCCCAATAATTTACCTTCAGTCACAAAAAAGTGACACTTCTTTGGATTTAAAGAAATCCCATACTCCAAGGCTTTGGTAAAAATCTTTTCTAAATGCTTACAATGATCATCATCCTTTTGGGAATATGCAGTTAAGTCATCTTGATACACTACCCTAATTATATTTATAAATTCCTTAAAAGCCACATCCATGGCTCGTTGGAAAGTAGCCCCTACATTCATCAAGCCAAAAGACATTCTTGCATAGACATACGTACCCCATGGGGTAGTAAAAGCTATCTTGACTTGTTCAAATTCTTGAACCAGCACCTGGTTATAACTAGAAAAACCATCCATCATAGATAAAAGATCACAACTAGTTACTCTTTGCAGCATTGCCTCCATGTTTGGCAAGGAATAATTATCTTTTAATGAGGCTACATTAAGATTCCTAAAATCAACACATAGCCTAATATCTCCATTTTTCTTTCTGACAGGGACCAAATTAGACACCCAAGAAGAATTCCTGATTGGTTTTATGATCCCAGCTTCTCTGAGCTTTGCCAATTCGTGTTGCATTTTGGGGGCCAGCAAAGGATTGATTGGCCTTTGTTTTTGTCTAAAAGGCTTATTATCATCTTTTAATGGAATTTCATGTTGAAATAAATCTTCTCTATAATCCTTAAGGTCTTCATAAGACCAAGCAAAAACATGTTTGAATCTTTTCAGCAGGATAATATAATTAATCCTCACATGAGGAGCCAGCTTCTTTCCAATATATACAATCTTGGGATTACATTCTGATCCCAAGTTTACCTCCTCAAAATCATCCAACTTGGAAATAGAATTTTGGGACATATGAATGTCATTATTAGTCAACAATCCCTCTAATTGAGTCAATCCTTTAGGGATTTTATTTGTTTGCAACTGCAGAATTTCATTGCAAAAAATAGTTTCCTTCCCATCAATAATCTCTATCAAATTATTACAATCAATGACTTGACCATCATAATTATCCACACATTGAATTAAATTGAGGATATCCTCATCACTCTCAAAAAATTTCCAATTATATACATTATCAGGAATGGCAGGCCTAGTTTTAGTTTCCACAATAGATATCCCTGCCAGCGTTAGATCATCATTTTTCAGAGCTACATTGGCCAAAAAATATGCCATGATATTCTTAGATCTCTCTATCAACTCAATGGAAATTTCATCAAAAAACTCAATGCTATCCCATACAACATGCTTATATTGTTTCAACCTATCATTCTTAGCAGCATATCTTGATCTAATTTGGGAAATAGCTAGCTCTGAATCACCAAAAACTCTCAATAACTTAATACCATGCTTGATTGTTGTTTCTAATCCCAGTAACAATGCCTCATACTCAGTTATATTTTTTATACATTGAAATGACAACAAAAATGAGTATTTGAAAGTAATACCTGATGGAGAGACAAATAGTATACCAGCTCCTGACCCTTCTCTAGAACATGCTCCATCAAAATACATCTACCATAGTCCAAGTTGTTGCAATTCTATTTCTTCCACTATGGGATCTATGTTTTTCAAATGTGGTTGAATCTTTTCCACCTTGAAATTATTTATATCTACATCCACAAAGAAATTCAACATGCTTGGTTGAACCTTCTCAATATAAATAGGAGATCTGGGCTCCCTCAATAGTTTTGTTTCTTTCCCATTTACAAAAATAGTAGCAAAAGACAAATCCAATTGTACATATCCTCCAATGGCTACAACACATTGTCTTGATAAGAGCATGATGTAATGGGGTGGTGAATTCACAACCACGACATCTATTTTAAAAGTGACCTCAGGGTATGCAGCAATTTTTATCTCTAATCCTTGCAAAGTTCCTACTACAAGTACTTCCCTATTGTCCATGGCATAACATTTACCACAGGTAGTATCCACTTCTAAACACAATTGTTTCATAACAGTGTAAGTCATCACATTAGCAGCAGCCCCTGAATCTATCATACAATTTTTTACCAACATATTGTTTGTGAGAAGTGTAACATAAAAATGATCAATCTAATCTAGCTCTTGGACAACTATATTTCCCAGAAAAATTGGGATTTCATTTTTTTCTTGCTCATCTTTTAGTTCATCATTCAAAACAGTATTATCATGCATTCCAGGCAAATCAGATAACAATGATAATGATGCTTCTTGGTGCTCTTTGATTTTAAACATCTCAAGTAAAGGGACAGAGACTTTCATCTCAGATAAGGCTTGCTTCATGTTAAAAGATGGTAAACTCATGACATTGTCAGAGGATATGTTACCTTTACTTTCCTTTAACTATTTTTCTTTTTGTTCACGAGTGGGGATAACTTTATTTTTTTTAACCATAGTGTCCTTAAGTTCACCTTGTGTAGTTTCTTCATTTATGACTTCTGTGATGACAGGTGAATCAGGTTGTTTCCCACTTTGATCAATTTTTCTATTCCTAAGCTGGTATGAACTTCTTGCTTGTGTCACAGAAGCAATAGTTAGAAACCTTATCTCTTTATCATTAGGCATCCCAAATTTAAAATTCTCTAAATTAGTGCTCATATTATTTACTATGATGGGCATGTTTTCTTGTGGCTCTTCCTCTGAGCTAACATTGTCATCTTCAATAGTAAGTGCACACATGTTTATTGTAGGTTTTTTCTCACTTTGAATTTCTTGTGTTCCAATGTTTTCATGTTGCTCCACCATAATCTGAGCTACTGCACATTGATAAGGGGAATGAGGCATATTATAGGCCATGCATCAAGGAGTATTTTCCACATTATGAGCATTGTTGTTTTTCAATGGATCAGGGATGTTTTTGTTCTTAGGGTCATTTTGTTCTTCTGACATGGGTTTTCCATCCTTCCACTGAGTCTTATAAGGAAAATCTTGCAACATGTAGGGTTTATCTTGCCTTTGGTATTGTGGACTATTCTTTTGAAAACCCTTCTCATTTTTGTCTACCTTAGCAGCAAGATCTTTCACTACACTTACCAATGTTTCCATCTTATCTTCTTCCTTGGGATTTTTATTTGATTGTGTTTTTCTCTTTCCAAATTCTACTGTTATCCTATTTACCAAGCTTTCCAGAAGCTCTTCTGTTGCTTTCTATGTTTATGGCCAATTTATATGCATCTCTCAGAGTTTGAGGATCTTTATCTCTAAGCAAGTAAGCAGTTTTTCCATCCAAAGCATTTCAATAGGTGGTGACACATACATTTTCATCAAGTCTCAATACTTGGAACAAATTATACATAGCCTTTTGAAATCTTACATTGAATTCAGTAATGCCTTCATTAGCGAATGTCTTCAAACTGTTGAATTCATTCAACATAAAACCAAAATTTATCTTATCACCATACTGTTCTCTGAAAATTCTAACAAATTCATCCCAAGAATAGATACTATGATCAGGAAAACCTCGGTACCAGTCTCTTGCATCCTTAGTTAGGGATTGCACAAATAATTTCATCACAGCATCCTCATCTCCAATCTCATAATCATTCATTGTATCTAAAAATACTTTTAGGTGTTCTTCACTAGTTACAACATTATTCCCACAGAATTTGGGAATCTTATCTCTGACCTCATTAGGAATAAGGTTTGGTTGGCCAGGGATACCGTAAAAAAAAAATTGCCTATATCTCTCCAAATGGATAGGTCTTCTTTGAAAATTAGTGCCCATATTTTGGCCAGCATTCTGTCTAATATTACCAATGCTTTGGCCAATACCTATATTTTGGTGGGAAATATTTCTATTGAGTCCACTTACTCTTGATTGTGATGCAACTCCTTGAGCCACACCATATGTCTGGGTACTTGTGTTGGAATTATTGGCTTGAACATTAGAATTAAACACTGGAAAAGTTTGATTAGTTGCAATAATATCATTAAAGTTAGTTATGGGACTCAAAAATGTAATTCTTCTTTTAGTCTCTGCAACAGCAGCTTCTAGCTATGCCCTTTCCAACTATTTTTCAATATCATATTTGGCCTTCCTAGCCCTTTCTAATTCCATATCCAGTGAAAACATATCTTGAGATATACATTGTTCATTCTTAGGTTCAGAGAACTTAATGCTTGTGAGCTTTTGTTTTCCCTTTTCAACATCTATTTGTGTGACATTAACTGTTGATACATTTGGTATGGGTATCTGAGACTTAGGGGTTTTTTGTCTTTCATAATTGATGACTTGCCTCACCACAGGGCCTGTATCTTTGGGATCATTATTCTTAAGCATATGTTTTCTTTCTTGGCACTCTTTTCTCAGGGTATCTACATCCCCAAAAATTTCTTTATTCAAACCATGAAATCCCTCATTGGCACCCTGAGCTGCTAATTTTAATTGGGCAACCCGCTTTTTCAAATTTTCTCTCTCAGTGATTGCATTTATAATTTTCTCCTGTCTAGCCTCATCATTTTTCTGCTTAATAAGCAAGAGCTCACCTAATTCTTTATTTAAAAGATCATTATCTTTGAGGACTCCCTCAATATCAGAACTACAAGACTTATAGATATTCATCAATTTATCTCCCTTTTGGTCCTCAACCCGTTCATAAGGGATACCCTTAAAATATAATGATGTCTCACCCTTTTCTTGGTATAGATTCTTTGGCCTAGGGTTAAATATATCATCAAAGTAACTAGTAGTGTCAGACTCAGGATTTAGGGGTTCATTCATTTCCTTCTTAGGAATAGTACCTAAGGATTGACCAGGGCCTACAGATCTAGGCTTCCAAGAAGTGTTGTTATAAGATTCTCCTTTCCTAGAAGTGTTTCTTCTAGAATTTTTAGAAATATCACTCTCTGATGTTGCCTGAGAGTGATTATTTGTGTTTTCTTTTGTATTTCTCATTGTGTCCAAAATGAAATTTCAGACACTTGATATGCTAGTATTCCCCTTGGAAACACTATAACCAATAACTTGGAGTCGCCACCCAAAAAACCTTGGGAAAAAAATAAATAAAATTCACCTTGACAATGATTTTTGAGGATATACTTCAATTAAAGTGCAATAAACAACATGTGATTTCAAAAATTGGATTTCAAGGAATCTATATTATGGAATGTTATCATCAAACTAACCTTTCACGCATTCCTTTATAAAATTTCCCCAATAGAGTTAGCATTTTCTATTAGTTCCTTTTCTTACTGATATGAAAACACTCTCAGAGAGCTTGCTCTATTTATCCCAGACACCGACCATGCAAGATATAGAAATGACAAAAATGAGGTTTTTAAACCTCCTACACTTTGAGCTCCATTAACTCAAGCGGGATTACCCTTCTAACTTAGAATAATCAAATCACTTAATTATTCCAGTAGAATATGAATGAAATTATAGGAGTTGATCACTGTAATATTTATTGAAACAAATCACACGCAAAGGTAAAGATCAATTTTAATATTGATAGTCACCTATTTCGAATGGAAACAGACCAGTGCTTAGTCCTAAGGCATGGAGTCACTTATGAACAATTTTAACCAGCTTGTTCATGAACATGAACTTAAAATAATTATGACATCTGACATAAAAATAGATATACCTTATATATCTATCTTAACACAAGTAAAAAATTAATTCATCAAATTCATTTTATACCCTGAATCTTGCGGAAATATTCCTAAGGCAATTTTAGTCTTTCCTGGAGAGAACCCTAAAACTATTTCATAATCTACCTGACAGACATATAAATTGGACATTCCTTGAATATTCAATTTAAATAAAATTTAGAACACTAAAATGAAGACACAATACTCATTATATGCTTCAGAAACTATAAATGGATTGTATTTTCATTCATAATCATAGTTTCTTGCTACATTTAATGGTAATTTTCAAAAAACCCTATTGGATTAGTCTTCAAATAGAGTTTATACAATTATACTTGCATTCTCAAAATAAAATGGCTATATTTTTCCCAGTAGTCTTGGAATCCTTTTATATCTTAGGATGCAACAAGCTATGGAATACATGGGAAAGACTTACAAAAACTTTTGCAACAAATATGCAACAAACATAAAACAAAAACTTGTAACAGAACACAGGTGGCAACTGTTGGTGAAGTCTGAATAAAGTTTGGTGTTTTTGTTGACAATATTATCCTCATCCTTTCAGCTTTTCCTCCCACCTATTCACCTCCTTGATGGTGGGCCAATCAAAGTTCTTTTCCTTCTCCATTCTTGCAACAACTTCTATCCACCTGGCATCAATGGTGGTTATGGCTTCAGAAACAAACATGGCCATATCTCTCTCAATCTTGAAGAGGTTATCAATTAACTCATTGCAATATTCAGAATTTACATCCTTTTCTAAGTGTTGCTTTGAATCTTCATTTTTGTGTATGCCATCAAAGCCATCTACCCAATCTGATTGTGTTTTTAAAACACCCGCTTAATCATAAATTTTTGGGATCAGGGAAGGGCACTGATCACCAAATAGTTGTAGCGTGTTATCTATCAAATCGGATTTATTATTGAAAAAGGAAAAGGTGTTATTCAACTCGCTAATCAGTTCCATGGTATCTGTTATCTTATCTGGGAAGTCATCACTATATAACATAGCAATTTTCAATTTATCCATGAGCCTTTCCCTCCCTAACCAAACTTTGAAAGCGGGTTCCAAGAAAATCATAGCTTCTGTAGCTGTCTTCAAACACTCTTATAATGACCCATATAGCATATATACTATGTCATTTTTTTGTTTTAAAAAATCAATCCTATGTTGCAATATGGGCAATATAATAGACAAAGCATTTATATGTTGCTCTTGTGATAGTTCTTTGGATTGGCTTTCTGCAAATGTTGAATCCTCCTTTACTCCAACAACAACTTATGTCTCAACTTTTGCTATTTCCTCAGGGATTGGAGTCTTTTCTCTTTTACTTTCTTCCAATTCTACCTTCAATTTCATAATTTTCTCACGTAAATTGTGGTTATGAATTACCACTTCTTCATGTTTTTTTGCTAAGGCCATCATTTGGCCAAAAGTTGTTTCATATCTCTTGGATAGGTCATCAACCTTTTCCAAGTTCATGAATGAAACTTGTGTAATTAACTGAGCTATCTCAGTGTCTGAAGTATTCTGCAAGTTCCATATCATTTTTTCTTCCCTCTTTTCCTCTTTGATAGTCATGACCAGAGGCTTTTGTGTGGCAGGGACCAATGAACATATAGCCAGAGTCTTGGATCTAGGATCAATTCTTGATCCTTTCAACACTTCATCCATCTCAAACTCTATTTTTAACAGGAGCTCTTCTTGCCTCCTGATTTGATCAATAACAAATGTGGATTGTAAGTCCCAACTAGGCATCAACATCAATCCACTGTTCTATACCAACAACCTGGCTTGCTCCATAGTGATTAGTTCACTCTCAAGATCATATTCCTGGAGTGTTTTCACAATCTCCTCATTCTTATCTGATTGCCCCTCACATGCAGTCAAACCTTGTTTCAGGTCCTTTTGTTTCAATTTTATCATAAAAGTCTTAAACTCCTCAGACTTTATAAATTCATCATCCTCAATGAATTATTCTACCATCATTACTCTTTCGCCATCATTACTCTTTCATCCTTTTCCTGAAATAAAACCATCTGGATATCACCTTGGCCTTCTTCCTGTGGCTCCTTTTGTATTTTTTTCTTCAATCTTCTGAAGTATTTGTAATGTTCAGTAATCATGGCCTTGGCCATACTTTTCCTCTCCTGAACCATCTTGTGCTCTTTCTTTTGTTTCTTCTTGGGTGGTTCTCTAGCCTAGGTGGCTTCCTCACCGGCCCCTTCTTCTTCTTGATGCTCTTCTTCCTACTATTCCTGATGATCTTGGTCATGCAATGCAATAGGAATTGGGGACCCTTGAGATTATGCATCCTTAGCACTAAACTGTGGTACCTGTGCCATTAGAGTATCATAGGACTTAAGCATTTCCTCTATCCTTTGTAAGTATGGGAGATCAGGGAAAAAACTAGAGAAAGAATTGTCAGACTCTTTCCATTCAGCTTCTGCCCTAAGGAGGTCATTCCATTTCCTTCTCCTTTCCTATACTTCTTGCTTATTTAACTTATTCCTTACAACATCTTCATCATCCAGTGGCTCATGATCTCTAATCTTTTGCCAAGGAGTCATTCTTCTCAAGGCTATTTGTATAAACTGTTCTGGATCACAAAACTTGGGAACTGGTGTAGACATTCTGTAATGCTTCAAGAAGTCATTTATTAAATAAAAAACCCTTTTCCCAATGGAGAATTCAAAACCTACCCATAATCTAGGGATAAAAGTGCCCTTCTTATTTCCCTCTAAAAATTCCTTATCAACCTAAGTGATTTGCCAAACAAATTCTAAAAATGCAACCCTAAGAGGAACAAATTTTGGGAGGATGTGAGGTGGTTGTGTACAACCATATGCTCTGATAATAGTAATGTAATCAAAGAAGAAAAATTCAGCCCAATCGTGAGAGATAGGCCAATTTGGAACATAATCCCAAGGTCTCAAAACTTTTCTAATTTCAAATGGAATTCTAAGCCTATCTGTTCCCAACAAATTAAAAATTAGATCCATAATCCAATTGCAAAGGCATACAAATGATGAGTTGATCAATGAACTATCCCATACCTGAGTCCATCTTTGGATTGGTGCATCAACACCATACTCTGAAACAAACAATTCAAGCTCTTTATCCATAGATGCTCTATTATAATATAAAATCATATACATTAGATGAGAATAATGCTTGAAGGTAGGTACTAGGGCATCTGACTATATCTCCACTAATGCAGCATGAATAACATCAACTATGTATCCCACATAGTCATAATCAGTATTAACCTTCGGGTGCTGAATGTTCGTAGCCATCATAAGTAAATCTTGAGGCACTATAGAATCTCCATTAAAACCTAAAACTCTGCTCAAACCATAGACCATGCACTTTATGTAATGGTGAAATAAGGATAAGTCAAAAGGTGATTTGAGATTGTCTAGGATTTTCACCAGGTAGCTATCTACCTTGGGCATGAATTTGGGCATTTCATATTTCTTAATCAAATCCTCTCTCTTGATATAATCTGCCTTAATTTTCTTCAAATCAATATCTATGCATAATGCACCAATGATCCCGAAAAATTCTGCCACTGACCTCCTATCTATGTAAACTAGGGTCTCTTTATTTTTCTTCCTGATTACCCTAGCTACTAGGCAGTAATTCTTAGCCAGTTCCCTAATAAGATCTATGTCAATATAAACATTAGGCACAATCCATTTCACCATATTTAAATCCCTTAGATTACAAATGGGAACTTCTTTAATCCTATTATTCCAAAAATAATGGAATAAGGTATTACTAGAGTAATTTGGGGTGACTGGGTTTCTGTATTGGCACCATTTGTCCTTTCATTCATCCCAATTTGCACTATTTGTATTCAAAGTCCCGGGAAGCAACTCAGCAAATTCTCCCACATACTTCTTTACTGTAACCTCCTTCTTCTCAGACCCTTGCAAGGCAGTGGGAACAATAGCTTGACTCATCCTCCTTCTTCAAATTACTATCTCAGACAAATTATTTCAGATAAACAAGCCTTTTCACTCCTTACAGAAAATCTTAGGATGCAGAAATGAGAGTTGTACAAAATCAAGCTCAATCATTCAAACTTATAGTTATTTATCAAATCGGCATCTTGTCCAATTGAATGTCAAATTCTCACACTTTTAGAATTACACAATCATCTCTTTGTAACTAATGCTACCATTAATTCAAACTGTATGATCCCTTCTTGAAAAAGTACACACCTTTATTCCTTTTTTTCCCTCGGAGGCTTGAAATGAACCACATGTCAATTTGTCACCAACTCACTATACCTTTCTCATATTCAAATTTGCTCTCACGTGTGAGCGACAAGATCTTTTGCTTCATTTAGTCATGCACTCACACTCTATCTTTTCTTTGGCTTGTATACTCCACGAGCGGGCAATGACCTAACTGACAGCTTCATTACTTCTCAATCACGGAGTCGCTATCTCTTAATGCTTTATGTTTGTTTTTGAGTGAGTAAGCGACATCATTCTTTATTTTCATCAATCGCAAACTCGCTTTTCAAGAATTTATTTTCATTGAAATTCTGTGAGTGAGCGACATGATCTTCATTACTCAGTCATTTCTTAATTGCACACTCGCTGATCCTCACTTATCATGTCTTTTCTTTGAGCGAGTGAGCAGGTTTTCAAAACAACCCTGTATTATTTTCTGGTCACGCAGTCGCCATGACTTTTTGATTTGTCTTTATACCTCAGCAGGTGAGCGACGACTACTTTCATTATGCATTTTAAATTAATCGCTCACTCACGCTACAATATTTTCTAGCTCATAAGCATTAGCGAGTGAGTGATGACCATTTTCTTCCATTTATCACTTACTCGCTGCTGAGATTTCCTTGTAGATGAATCCTTCACGACTAAGTGAGTGCTTTCATCAAAATCTTAAAAATCACTTATCGCACACTCTCTAACCCCTTTTCCTTTATTTCAATCTATGAGCGGCTAAGCGATAACTTCATTTTTTCTCCATCGTGCACTTGCACGCTTGAAAACTTAACTATCTCATCAATTGCGAGTGGGCGGTTGCCAACATACTTTCTTCAATCGAATACCCGCTGAGCATTTTCCTTTTGTCTTTATTCATGGGTGAGCGAGCGATAGCCTTTTCTTTTCCTTATTGCATACTCATGATTTCATTTCTTTAGACTTCAAATCATCAACGGGTGAGCGAGAACACAAATGATCTCATAGTCGCACACCCACACACCTTTTAAAACATTGAATACACCTTGGCGACTGAGCAACAAAATTTCAATCAATAACTTCCACACAACGAATCACTTACTTTCACTACAAAAAAATATGAGTTAGAACTTGAATGAGTGAGCGACGTGATCAACCTGACTTCCTCGCATATTCGCTGACTTAAAAGTCATACATGAAAACCTAACGCAGGTGTCCGACTAGACCTTTCTTTACAACATTCACTCAGTCGCAGAACATAAAGTTAACAACATAATATCATAGCATTTATGCGACACACAAGACTTTAATTCATCGCAGACTCACTAGACATTCTTGTTAAAAAGTTAATCCCTCACGAGTGAGCGATAAACAGAACCATTTCCAACTCGCTCAGCTGCAAGCTTAAGACCCGACTTCAAAATTATGTCGCAACTGCGCTATTGACACTAAACTGAGTCACCATTTAGTCACACACCTTGAAAACATTTTAAAATACTAGCATAGGTGTGCGACCGACATTTGAAACAAAGCATCTTGGATGATTTTTTACCACTATTTGACTTTCTAGCACAGTAATACATGGTATTTGAAACAAAACACACGGGAAAACTACCAATGCTTAGAAAACTGAAAATTTTCTTGGTATAGTGCTAACATGGAGACCCTATTTAGATTGTGAGGAGTGGACCTTAGATAGGCGATAGATGCCTTATTTCTTCCTGAGTAGATATTTGATTAGCCAAACACATTATATTGTTGAGTGGTTCATTATTACTCATGTCCTTAGATAGTATGGTCAGATTTAGGGCATGTCTTAGGATTTGACTGCTTACGCTCGGATCCATGATGAGGAGACATAGTGGGGAGCCCGCTTGGTGTACAAGACTACACAACTTGAGATTAGTCAGATGGTTTCAATTGAATAGGATTTTCTTCCTGATGTTGCAAATGCTATGTGCACTAATGTCTATCTTGCACATCTATTATAGTTTCCATTTTCTCAATTCATAGCACCAGATGAGTTAGCACCTCGCATAGAGGATGCCTTAGATTATGATCCTGTAGATGATGGAACCGTGAGAGGTAGAGGTGGTTCCTAGAGAGATGGGAGAGGTGGGGTGGTAGGGATGGGAGAGGAGGTGGCAGAGATGGAAGGTGCCCTCCCAAGGACAGAGGTCAAAGACATGGCTGCGATGATAGGGGAGATGATGGAGATGACAGGGGTTGTGGTGGAGTGGGTGGAAGTAGGGAGAGAAGGTAGAATAGGTTCATATTCATGCCTCCATGTATGGATCTAGTTCCTTTACTGACCAGGTAGCAGCAACATAGACCTTCAAGATAGGTGTCAAGTGGAGGAGGTAGACCTTCTAGATAGGATCCTCCTAGGGATATAAGAAGAGATACTAGTAGTGATGGAGATCCTTTATCACAGTGCTAGAGAGAGCGAGAGCAGCTTAGAGCCAGGATTACCACTTTGGAGACCTTGCTAACTGACAAAGATAGAAATTTTGAGAGATTGAGATCTGAGAGAGATCAGTAGGGGGATAGGATTAGAGAAAAGAGAGACATACATGCACATATAGCTACGCATCAGGGATAGAGAGAGGCCTATTGTTTTTCTTTATATTTTTCTACGGTTCCAAAGGCTCAAAGAGATCCTTTGTATTCTATTGTAGCTCAGCAGTCAGAGGGAGTATGACTCCACTAGCTCATCATCCTCAAGCTGATGCACCACCTCCTCCTCCTCCAGATCAAGGAGAGGGTGGTAGCCAGACATGATTTATGATTTATATCTGAGATTTTTTGTATAGTGATCCTTCTGTGATCATATATTGTACTTCATACATTTGATACATGTGTATATGCTTTATCATGATCTTGCCGATACTTGTTGTAGACATTTCAACATTTTTGATATGATATTCACTGATATATGTCTGAGATAGTTGCTCCTGAATCTGATATGCTCATTGGTTCTCTTTATTTGATAAATGATTAGATTGATGCACATTATGATTATGTACTTGGTCTTTTATGATTTAGAATTGATTCATGTGACTACATCATTTATGCTCTTTGGTTATTATTGATATATAAATGTGTTTTGAATGATTCTAGATGAACATGTAGATTTATGTTTTTGAGATTTTCTTTATGAAAATAAATGTATGGATTCACTTAGGATGTAAAAAAAATGAAATGCTTTATTTTTTGTATTTTATCTTTCACATAATGAATGCAAAATGAATGACATGGATATGCAACGACATGAATATATCAGTAACATAGATTAAGTAGTCAAACATGGATTTTGAATGAACCCAAAAATCATTTTGAGCTCAAACTCTTATGCTATTTTAAAATGAATCATGTAATCTTAAATGTAGCTAAATGCAGACTTCTAGGACTGTCATTGATTTGTATACATTTTATCATCATAGGCCATTTGTGTAACAAAAATCATCAGATAGTACAACTATCACTAATACCCAGAAAGTATCATGAAAGTATGAATACTATACTTATTGGATGCAATGTCAAAAATAAACCTAAGCATCAAGGCATAGAAGCCATGATGACTTGTCAATTATCTCATTTTGCTTTAAGAACCATCTTCTGTTCATGTGTAATGTAAGATATTTAACCCACAATGACCTTCAATATTCATATCCTTGGGTACATAATATGTCGTAGACCTTACTTAGATTTTAATTAGAAACTGACAAGGAAATTGGTTCAACCACACCGTAGTTTACATAGAACAAGGTCAAGATATATGTGGCTATCCAATCATGTTGGAAGCTCTTACCATAAACATCCAAGTTAGGTGAAATTTATAGGATCATTGAAACAATAATCATACACAAAAAATCAAGAAAAGGTTATGCCCCCTATCCTTTCAACTCTTTTTCTTTGAATAGACATCATGGAGTAACTCCAAAGACATAACAAGAAATAATTGATAACTAATCAAAGAAAATTCATAACTGCTTACATGCACCTAGTTTGAAACATCATTGGAACATAAAAGAGTCATAATCAAACCAAGATCAGTCTATATGTGCTTATGTGGAATTAAGGAATATCGTTGATTCATTTTTCAATCACAGTAGAGAAATCATCAATCACAATCTTGGAATTACGCAGTATGTTTTTATGTCTAAGTAAGTGAGATAAATCTTATCAGTAATTGCAATCCAATTGAGTGTTAAGGAACACTTTTTGATTAAATTGTTGAGAAAAACTAGTATGATGTCTGTTACAGGTAGGTGGTGTTTAAGAAACACCCTTGTTTGTGATAGTGATGTTTTGATGTAAGTATTAAGAAATACTATTTGTAGTGGAAAACCTTCCTAGACAAGGACCTAAGACAACCTAGCAAACGTTGACCGAACATGCTAGTAGAGATGCCCCCAGTCCAGAATGATTATCCCTAAGACGCAAATGTAGCCAAATCCCAGGAAATGATAAGACATTTGTGAGGAATTTAGAGTCAACCGATAGCCTAGGTGTGATCGTGAAAGATTAGTGTCATAGTGCATTGATAGATGGAGCACAAAGTACAAGTGACACCTGTTTGCCAGGTTTTTACCACTCAGAAAAGATTTTTTATTTTTTCTACCAAGATGCCTGTTTACCAGGTTCTCGCCAAGGTAATTTTTTCTATTTTTAATTTTTTTTATTTCTTTTTTATTTTTCTCTTTTTTTTTTAGTATCAAGGAACCTATTTTCTAGGTTTTCACCAAGAATACCTTTTTTCATGACTTTTTCCACTATTTTTGGCTTTCTCTTTCAACTATTTTTGGCTTTCTTCAGGATCAATTTTTTGATTTTTTGGGTATTTTCTAAGAACTATTTCCATTGTACAGGCCCTTCAGCCTGATGTTAAGCATAGAACCGCTTCATGTGTAGTGTAATTATGGGTTCCGAAAGGACATCTCCCTCAAGTGTATCTAATTGATAAGATCTTATCCCAAAATTTTCTATTATAACAAAAGGCCCCAACTAGTTGGGTTCAAACTTGCCTTTTTGTTCTCTACTATGCTAATTTTTAGGATTCTCTCTTAGAATGAGAGCCCCCACTTGAAATTGTCATGGCTTTACTTTCTTGTTGTACCCTTTTCATATTATTTTCTAGTACACTTTGAGATGATCGAATGTTTTTTTTTTGCGCTCATATAGTAGTTCTAGTGCATGAACCCTATCAATGTTGTATTGTTCATCTGTAACAAGACCTTGGAGAGATACTCGTAAAGAAGGAATTTCTACTTCAATTGGTAGCACTAGTTTTGTGCCATATACTAGAGAAAATGGTGTGGCTCATGTTGGTGTTGGAATACATGTTCTATAGGCCCATAGTGCAAGATTTAATTACAAATTCCAATCTCTACCAGACTTACTCACAGTTCTATGTAGGATTTTCAATATGTTCTTGTTTGAAGCCTCAGCTTATCCATTACCTTAAGGATAATAGATTAAAGAAAAATGTTGACTGATATGAAACTATGTACAAAGGTCCTCAATATCTTCATTTTTGAACTGACCCCCATTGTCTATTACAATAGAAGAGGGTATCCCATATCTACAAATAATGTAGTTCAAGGTGAACATAGCAACATGTTTGCTAGTGGCTTTGATTAGCAGCACTTCCTTGACCTACTTAGTGAAATACTCAGTGGTTGTAATGATGTATTTGTGTCCACTTGAAGAATTAGGATAAATATTTCCAACAACATCAAAGATCCATTGCTGAAATGACCAATGTGTTATAAAAGGTATGAGTTCTCTGGCTAGAGCATGGATAAGGTTTTCATGTGTTTGACATTTGTGACATGTTTTAGAAAATTGCACAATTTTTTTTCCATTGTAGGTCAATAGTATCCAACTCTTAAAAGTTTCTTAGCCAATGAAAATCCATTTGAGTGCGGTCCACATACACCTTTGTGAACCTCTTTTAATGTGCCATCAGAATCTTCTTGTTCTAAACACCTAAGAAGCATTCTGTCAAGACCTCATCTATATAAGTTACAAGTAATGAGGACATAACGTGATGCTATCCTAATTAAAGCTCATTTTTCATTCCTAGATAAGCAATTAGGTAAGGTTTTATTAGTAAGATAGGCAATTATTTTGGCATATCCAGATTGGTCCTGGGCATTTAAGGCACAAATAACTTTGGATTCACGTGTTTTAAAGGCTGGAAAGGATAATTATTCCACCAAGAATTCATAGTGGAATTGGTGTTCTTCCAGTTGTAACATGGATGCTAGCATATCCATAGCATCTGTGGCTTTGTTTTCTATCCTTGGAATTTGTTGGAATGTGATGAAAACAAAGTACTTTTTCAAATCTTCTACCAGCTGTTTGTAAGGCATCAGTTTCTCATCTTTTATCTGATAGTCACCATTCACTTGGTTGATAATGAGTTGAGAGTCACCATACACATGTAACTCTATGATTTTCCATTCCATATCTAGCTTGAGTCTGTTCACCAATGCTTCATATTTTGAGATGTTATTAGTGCATGGAAACACTAGTTTATATGCCTTAGGTATCTTGTAGTCTTGAGGAGTGATAAATAGTACCCCTTCTCCAGATCCTTGTTGTGTGAAAGAACCATAAAAATACATCTTCCAAGGATATTCTATTAAGTGCACAATTATCTCATCTAGAGATTCTATAATCAAAGGTGCATCATCTTGTAATGGTGAATCAACTAGTTGATCTACTACTACTTGTCCTTTGATAGCTCTTATATCAACATACTCGATATCAAATTCACTTAGTATCAAGACCCATTTTGCTAGTCTTCCTATCAGTGCTATTTTAATCAAGAGGTATTTGAGAGGGTCAATTTTTGCTATAAGTTTCATAGTAGGTGAGAGCATGTAGTGTATCAACTTCTGGGATGCAAAAACAACTGCCAAGAAAGATTTTTCAATGATACTGTAGTTTAACTCATAAGACACCAAGGTCCTGCTGATATAATAAATCACCCTTTCCTTTTTGTTTTCATCCTCTTGGGCTAGCAATACACCAAGTGATGTAGCTGTAGCTGAGATATAGAGTAGCAATGGTTTTCTGTGAATAGGCACCATGAGAATAGGAGGATTAGCTAGATAGTCTTTTAATTCTATGAAATTATTTTCACAATGCGCATCCCATTTGAATGTAACACCTCTATGCAGGAATTTTGTGAAAGGTTGTGCTCTATCTGCTAGTTGGGACATAAATCTCTTGATGGATTGAAGTCTTCCTTGAAGCATCCTCATTTTATTGATATTGCAAGGAGGTGACATTTCCATTATTGATTTTACCTTTTTGGGATCCACCTCAATTCCTTTAGCTGATACAATAAACCCTAAGAGATTCCCTTATTTGACTCTAAATGCACATTTATTTGGATTGAGGCTTTGTTGAAATTTCTCCATTTGATCTAGTATCTTTCTCAAATATTTAATGTGAGTTGTTCTTATCTTTGAATTGGCTAATGTATCATCCACATATTCCTCCATGTTTTTATGCATCATGTCATGGAAAATTGTCGTCATAGCTCATCGATACGTAGCTCAACCATTCTTTAGCCCAAATGGCATGACGTTCCAACAAAATGTTCCCTATGCGCATGTAAATGCAATCTTTTCCTAGTCCTCGAGAGAAATCTTTATTTGGCTAAAGCCTAAAAATCCATCCATGAATGGATACATTCAATACCTTTCTATGAGATCTACAATCATATCAATATTTGGTAGTGGGAAATGATCTTTAGGAAAATATTTGTTTAAATCCCTAAAGTCTATGCAAATCCTGATAGACTTATCTATTTTAGAAACTTTTACCACATTAGAGATCCGTCCTACATAAGTGATGACCCTTATGAATCCAGCCTTTAAGATTTTTTTCTAGCTCCCCTTTCACCAATAATGCCACATGTGGGTGTATCTTTCTTAGTTTTTTTTTTACAGGTTTAATTCCAGGAGCTATAGATAAGTGATGCATTATTAACTCAGGATCTCGTCCAGGCATATCAGTATAAGACCATGAAAAGTTGATCTTCTTCTCTTTGAGGAATTCAGTAAATTGTATCTTTTCTTCTTCTGGTAATGATTGTGCTAGGTGAACAAATTGAGGAGATTCTACTATTCCAAAATTAACTGGTTGTGTTGGCTCTATCAATACTGAAGATATTTTCTTGAAAGTGCTCAAGGAAGATATCAAGAATCTCATCTTTTGGCTTCTTTTAGAGGTCTTCACCATCAGATACATCTTTTATTTTTACTATTTTAGAATCTGATACTACCACAACATGGTTTTCACCATCACTTTTTTGTTTCTTTTTATTTTTAAATTTGTGGCTAAGAAACTTGATATCCTCCTCTGTCACGTTCATGCTCCTTGCATTGGTGGAAGAGGGATAGGGTTCATAATCATTTAGATAATAGGCAAAATTATAGTAATTGGGAAAGTTCATGATAGGAGTAGGGTCTGAATGGGTCCAATCAATAAGGTCAGGCTTTACCAAGGATAATGATTCAGAGGTTTGTAAGGATATAATCACGTTAGTGTCAAGACTATTAACTAACAAGACATGTTCCATTAAGTCAGATTTTATAGCGTTTAGATCATGAAGAGTCGACTCATCATTATTAGGGTCATTGTTAGTAATATGCATACCTAACTATAGAGACTCATTAGTAGAGCTTTCTCTTTCTTCTCTTATCATATTGAAACCCATATCTTGTATCCTTTGAAGTTCTTCTAGACCTAGTAGCAACCAGTGTCTTCATCAATAATCCTAGGAATTGCCATTTCATATGATTCTGTGACAAAAATAGTGTTATGGGAAGTGTTTGAAATTTATCCTCTCTCCAATAGAGGTGAAAATTTATGAATTTCATCTACCTCAATGTCCATGGTAGCATCAGACATGTGATCCCATTCATAATCATGTGATTTTGTAATATAGTCATAAGATTTGTTTAAAAACTCAACAATAGTTACATGATGTACCCTGTTAGCCATTTGTAAATCAAAGTGTGGTAAATCTAGGACATGTGAAATTGTCATCAATTTTCCACAGTTAGGATATACATCTTGTTGTTGAGTTATTTCTTCATGAGATTTTTCTGGGTGTTGGTCTTTTGGAGAGTCTTCTTCTTCTTCCTCTACTTCTTGCACGTCTATTTGTGATGACAAAGGAACATGATGCTCTAGTTGTGCTACAAAAGTAGGTACATATCTTTCTCCTTGATATTTTAGATCCTCATTACCAATGTGTAGTAATCTTTCATATGTCCAGGGTACAAGTTATGTTTCTTCCTCTTCTTCATCACTTTATTTATCAAAGAATGGACCATCTCTTGAGGTGGGGTGTTCTAAATTGTTATTGAAACCTAACCCTATTTTGTCTTTTCTATCTCTGAATTCCATGTGTATAGGCTCAATGATTCCTTTTCCCTTATCTCCTAAAGGTCCCCTCCCTTTGTATCCCATTCTTTTAAGAAGGTCATACCTTTGCCATACTTTTCGGGAGATATATCAACATGTTTTACTTCATTTTCTCTTTGTTCCTCTTTATAGAGCCAAGCCAAGACTGCTTTAGCTTCTTTTTCATCCTCTTCAGAAGCAGAGGCTCTAACTATACAACTTGGTTTATGATTGTCTTGTTCTTTTGATGCAGCAGGTGTGAAAGTGGGGAGGGTTTCCCATAATATCTTGGAGACACGATAATGTTAGCTAATGGTGGCGTCATGTCTAGTTTTTATTCCCCCAAAAAAACAACACTCTAATTAAGCTAGGTGCCTAATATATATACTAAGAAGACACATGTTTTGTTTGTTGATGTAATCTAAAGGCAACCTATAAGTACAACCATTAGTAATATCAATTTTCCTTTAGCAAACATCCTATAAGCACAAACAATTAGTAGTGCTATCAAAATAGTGTGCAAGTGTAACTTTGTCAAGCAAGTCTTCCCCAAAACATCGTGCAAAATTTAGTTAGGCTACAAAACTAGATAGTAAAAAAACCATAGAAGACACAAAAAAGGTTAGAAAGCTAAAATCAGTTCAAAGGAAACTCTAAAAATTCTTATTATTTTTGAAAGGACAAAGTATAGAACATAGACTATCAGTGAAATTCATACGACAATACATCAGCTGTCATCCAACAAAATAGAGTCTCACAAAACCTCATATGACAAATCTAATAACCTAATACGATAGAAGACAACAAATAAAATCTCATACAACAATATACATGTTCCTAGATGACAAAGTACTATTATGAGATTTGTCGTACGATAGAGAACAGACAACAGTATGATAGAAAGTGTAGTTTTGTCAAAAATATGCAGAAAATCATGAAAGTGAGGCAAAAAAATGTGACTTCGAGCCCCATGGTGGGCCCCAAAATAATGTGTAGGAAAATTTGTGATCAGTATCTGTAACCAAACACTTCAATAAACCATTATATCAAGGGGTTAGTGAAAACATAAGATTCAAAGCATTATCATAAAAATTCTTGAAACTGGCTTATTGCTTCCTAGTTGAAGTGAGTATGATTCTCATAGTTGTCCATCAGATTGGACATAGAGAAATCGGTGACTTGACTACTCCAAAATGGAATATTCAATGCAAATAGGATGAGCAAGATTCTTAGACTTGCATACTTTTCTCTCAAAGCTTAGATAATGAAAGATGCAATGAGCTATCAAGTTATGAATGATATTGAAACTAGAATGCAAATGTAAGCTGCTAAAGTAAGAACAATGCATCTACTATTAAGCTATGAAAGGAAACTAGAATTCCATTTAGCTAAGAAAATGAATCTAACAATTCAAAGAATGTAGGAAATTACTATGAAAGAAAAGAACTATGAATGCACTAATGAATGAGAAAAGAGAGCTATCCCTTTTATAAGAGATTCCAAGAAATGAGTGGTTGAGATTAAGAGGAAAAAGAGAATGATCAATGGTGGAGATGCAATTCCTCTCAATCCATGTGAGATGATAAAGTGATTTTGAATGGTCAAATTTGTGGAGAATAAGACAAAATTGGTATTTTCTCCCTTTTATTTATTTTATTTGATTTTTGAACATAGGAATTATTTATTTATCCAAATGTTTAATTCTTTTTTGTGTTTAGGATTTGATGATTGATGATTTGATTCAACAAGTTAGGATTAAAATTATATAAGCAATTGATTAAATGCTCAATAATTTAGAGTCTAGTGATAATGTCTTAGATTTAGGATTTATTAAGACCAAATATTTGAGAAAAGGGGGTTGTGGTTTTTCTAGACCATTTTTAGTGATTACAGTATGTCCTTTCACTTTGATCTTTCCTCCTTCAATGAGATATTGTATAATGTGTTTGAGCTTAACATAGTCATTAATTTTGTGTCCTTTGTTTTTATTGAAGTCAGAATAAGCATTATCATTCCACCACCTTGGTTTTACTTCTGGTTCCCATGGTTTGACTCTGGTATAGTGGGGACTTTGTTATCCAAGAGAGTCTTCAAAAATGTCTCTAGAGGTTCTCCCAATGGAGTAAATGTTCTTTGAGGTCTAGACGTCCATCATTTACTCTTGCTTTTTCTCTTTTTATTGTGGTTGTTACCTTATATTCTTTACTTGATTGTAGGCTATTTGTGAGATTAAACACAGCTGGTTTAGCATTTATATTCGAGGCTTCCACCACTCCATCACCAAAAACATTCTTGTTCTTATTCTACCACTTAGGTTTGTTGTTATAGTTGTTAGATTTATTGTCACTTTGGAGTGTGATCTATCATTTCTTAACCATAACGTCTTCATCACAAATAGAATTCTTGATCATTCTATTGAAACTAGGATAATCTTGCATTTGTAGAGCATAGTTCATTTTAGGTACTAATTTATTGACAAAGATTTCCATCCTTTCTAGTTTGGGTATTGCTCTTGGGTACCTTGCAAAGATTCTCCTCCACCATTGCAAAAAGTGTGTGAAGGATTCACCTATTTGTTGTTTTGCGTTGTAAAGATCCATCATGGTAACATTGTGTTGTATGTTGTAGGAGTAATGTTGGAAAAATATTTGAATCAACTCCTCAAAAGATCACACACTTGGTGTGAGTTTGGAGAACCATTCCATAGCATTTCCGCCTAGATTTCCCAGAAATAGCCTCATTAAATATGTTAGTTCATGCATGTATTCTATGGTTAGGGAAAAAAATTCTCTAACATGGTCATGTGGATCCATTTATCTCATGTATTTTTTCATATTTGGGTCATCCCATGTTAGGTTGTAATGGACATATGTGCTCCAAAGAGTATTTCTTCATTGGTTTAGTCTTCTCTTTCTTGAGTTTTTCAAGTTCTGTTTGCATTTGGTATATTTTCTTTGAGAGTATTGAAAAAGGTGTTTGTACATCTTGTTCCTTCAATATCTCAACATTTTAGTCTTTAGGAAGTTTGAATCCAAGAGAAGCTAAGTGTAGGAAATATTTTTCTATGTCTTCTCCAATGATCTTTTCAAAGGTTTTTTGGAACTTTCTACTTTGTTTGAGTTTTTTATATTCCTCTTCCGATATGTCTTCATCACTATCTGAATCAAACAAAGGACAACCATTATTTCATTCTTCTTGACTTTCTCTATCATCTTGTTTTTCATTATATTCGTCAAAGGAAACACTCCATTCGTGATGAGGTGCATCCATTTTGGGTGAGTCTTGATCAAAAGGGGATTTTGAGATGTCTCTCCTTGTTGAAAATTAAGTAATCTTGGAGGTCTCTTTGAATTGTTAGCAAGTCATTTCTTATGTCTTGTGTTAACCATGAAAGCTGCATCTCAACTTTGTCAAAAGTATTCTAATTATGTCAAGAGGATTTCCAAATTGTCCAAATAGGTGTGTCGAAGTTGTGAAAAGGTATATGTGATTGTTGAGAGTGATTTACTCCAGGTTCAAAGGGTTAGAATGCCATGATAGTGAGCTGGGAATCAAGAATATTCATTGAGTTAAAAGACAACGCATTTTGGGACCAATTGTGACAATCCAAAAGGACATGCAAGGTAGACCTTCAAACAAACTGAGAAACAATGATAGGCAGACCAGCAAGAGAAATGAGACTAGACTGAAGAGAAAAAAGGGTATCCAAAACTACAATGCTTCTGAGTGTGACACGTGTACAAGTACTCTCTGTCCTAAATGCGACTCACCAGATGCAAACTTTGATTTGCAAGATGTGATCTTGTGCTTACAAAATGCAAGGTTATGCTTCCTAAATGCAAGCCTCTTTACCATATGCGAGCCTGAAATGACCAAATGCCATCTTGTTCCCTAAATGTGAGCTTGTGCAACCAAATGCGAGCCAGGAATAACCAAATGCGAGCCTCTAATGGGTTTGTCTAATTTCTACCACTTTGTCTTGAAGTACATGAAAATTTGTTTGACTCCAGAGTCTGTCTGAGGATTTCCAGAGTGTTTCTAAACAACATGAATGTCAGTGAGTGTTAAAATGTTTTTTTTGAGGAATTTATCTTTTCATTTGCATTTTAGACACATCAAGCAAGTTTGTTAGGTGACCAAACACATACCTATTCCCTATATTATAGGCATAGAATGAAAATATTTTCTCATAAACTTAGGTATACACTCACATGCTAATCAGAATACGACCATCACCAAGCACACAATGGCTTCAGTCATGATCATATTATCAAACTCCAAACACAAGTGAGGGCACAAAATGATGAGTATCTTGGGGAAATTACTATTTTCCTTGCACAAATATTATCCCCTTTTGAAGATAAACTAGGTTGTTTTGAATACACAATGTTGATTATTTGTGGGCATCCATTCGCAATTGTCCCCCATAAAATTGCACAAGGAAAAATTAAGGCATATAGCCCTATGAGTATTGAAATGTGTGTAGTATCATAAGCAAGATTCAAGCGGCTCCAGTCAACACACATGTAAGCATGTCCAACAAAATGATTACGTCTTTCGAGGCTTTGGCCTTCAAGGAAATATTTTGATTATCATGAGATGGAAGGGCTGGCATTCACCTTTGCTCACTTGGGTCATTCCTGAGAGATTTTTTCCTCAACTGGAAGACCCTCTAATGTTTTGAAAGCAAGAAAGGGGATTGGAGGCTTAGGAGTCTAGATTTCTGATTCTTCATAAAGAAGAAGAGCATACTCTCCTATCCATGCCATTTTCTCCTATGAAGCACATCATGCAATTTTATTCCCTTAGATTATGGAACTCAAAACTTAATCCCCCATAGTGAGTTTCTAATTTTCCAACTTGGGAAAAGGGCATAATCCTCTAGTTGGACCGAGAATTGAATTTAAATCCAATAATTAAGAGCTTATTTTAAAGAAGTTCAACAAAACACTTTTTGGTGCTCAAATCAATAGATTGTATTTCCTATGGATTTTTCCTATCCAATGATGAGAAACCCAAGTGTTTTGGCCAACTAAAAGTCACAACCAAGGCAAGGTTGGAACTTCTGCAATTTTGGCTCTGCAAAACCAAGGCTAGTAGGCTTATACCTTGACTTATCCTTCAAGTTACAAGGCTTGTTCTAGCAGATAAGTAACACTTCAACCTTCTCTCTCAAGTATGGTAAGGCACTTGAAAGAAATCTAACTGAAAGCAATATATCATGAACTATAAATTGAAATACTTTAAGTAATTGAAAGAATGTTTGGTAAATGTGTAAGTAATTTTAAATGAACAGATAAATAAGATATCACAAAACTATAAACAATGAACTAAATAACTATAATCCAAATAAGCAATAAAGACTAGTGCCTTAATCAACCATGGGCAATAGAGTCACTATCATTCCAATCTTATGTTCAACCTCAGAAATAGTTTTATAAGAAAACTTATCACTTCAAAGGTGTTATGGAATGTACATGCAACCTAAAACAAATTTAGAGATATTTCAAAAGGGTAATATTGCTTAGATGATAGCCCAATTGATTGAGGCCTCAATCAATAGAATTTAACCATGCAAAATGAGAAAATCAATTGAAAATATAGACTATGAATCAAATCAAGAAGCATGCACATCAAAATATCACTTTGAAGAAGTTCTATTGGTTTATTTGAGGGACTAATTGTAAAATTATTAATGAAAAAATTGCATATATGAAGAAAAAGGACTTATCTTTATTGATTTTTTTTTTAAAAGTACATCTAGGTCCGTGTTATAGTTGTTGATCCAAAACTATCCAAATATGTGAAATTGTAATATATTGTATTATCTTGTCTCTTTACATTTTACATTATGTATATATATGTGTTTGAGTGGCTTTCACACCTATTTAGGGTGAGAAGACACAACCCTTATTACAAATTATTTTGAAAAAACAATAAACTAACTAAAAAATAACTACCTAACTTTCAGATTTGGATTTGGTCAAAAATCCAAAACACCTCGTGAAAAGTTAATATTTTTTCTAGAGATAGGAAATTTGATTTCCTGAACTGGGTCATTTTTAGATTTTTAAAATTCACCCATCTTCAGCCTCTGTCAGAATCATCTTTGTAGCAGTTTGAAATTCCATCATTTTCTAAAGGCTTCAATTAGTTAGTTCTATTTATTTGTGTCATAAAGTGTCCTTTGATTTTTTCAGTATGGAGAAACTCACTTCTTGATAATGGATTAGGACTTCTAAATTATCAAAATTTAGGGTACCACCAGTGGCTCTTTCTGGGGACGTATGCTCCCTATGAGCATAGCGAGATTCTAGCTATCTCTGGAGAAGCAGACCAAATATCCACACTCAATCTGATGCAAAGTGAAAATAGGTGGCCACAGCCCCCCCCCAAAAAAAAAAAATGAACACTGCTTCTTTCCTCTATCAAACATATAATTTTGATCATGTAATACTTTGGATCTCCTAAATATGATGCCACCATTCTCATGGACAACATTCATTTCTTTATTAACACACTTTGACTTTTGTTTACCATTAGAAAATTCAGCAGGTGCACTATAGTCCTTGCTAAATAGAAGATCCCCATGCAGTTGATCAACCCTACAAGTAACTAGATTAAGATCTTCTTGGATTCCTTTACGTACACAGTCTTCCCTATACTCAAGATGTTGTTTCTCTTCACAAAAAAGGATTTGGAGATAACTCAAATTCAGGAACTTCCTTCTTATCAAGAATTTGATCAGATAGGATACTTAGATAATTTTTAGAACTAATCTTCAACACATTCTCCTCATTATGTATGTCTGGTTCCATCTCATCTTCACATGTTTGATACAACTTTTGCTCATAGGATGAAATAATGCATGTCTCACTTTCCGAATACACTTCCCCATACATGTTTTGAGTTTCTTCATCTTCAAAATGATCACTAGGCCCACTTTATTTATCATGATGTTGATGGACTTGATTGCATAGAAAATATTCTTCAAATAATTGATTCAAGGATATAGAGAACTCGGGCATATCTCCATGAGAGATTTCATCTAAAACTTCCTCATGTTCATATGGTGTATGTTGTTCTATTTCATCTCCGTTATTTGATTCCTAAAATTTATCATCTTCTTCATCTAGTACCCCCGGAGTATGTACTGATCCATCAAATTTCTTATCATGGTGCATTGAGAAAAAAAATTGACAACTCTTCTCAACATGTTTTTGATATTCCATGTCTAGTAAATATGAGATTTCTTCTATATTGAGAAGATCTTCTTCCTGATCATCATGGTTATTGATATTTGTCTCCATACAAATCTCATCATGTATATATTCCTCTTCAACCCAATCCAGATTCTCTTCCTCCATGACATCATTCTTTTCATGTACAAGAACCCTTTTAGTCCGATCACAGATTTCAATAGCATTCAAATTTGGAGTACTTGTAAAATTTTCCTATATTCATCCCTTTCTACCCTCAACTCTTCACACATTTGATCAAGAAAAGATATCAGTTGCAAATCATGGTAGATTCCCAACTCACAAAGTTTATCCATTAATTCCCTTCCAAAAGGCCTAATAACTGAAGGTATTTTCTAATAAATCCTTATCATTCTCATGAACAAATGTATTGCATATTCTCCTTCATATCTTTCCAAATTGAAGAATGTACCCAAAGGGGACATGTACAATTCTTCTTCCACAATGTAATTTGGATCTTCTTCCATGCTACAACATTGGTCTTCATACCGTTCATAGCACTTGTTGTCTTCTTCACCACTGGCATCATGAAACGTATAAAGAAACCATTGCTCAAACTATCTCCATGATGGGATCCATTGTGTGGGTAGTGATTCATATGCTTGTCTGGCATTATCTTTTAATGTCCTAAAAAATAGCCTCATCACCTGATCCTCTATAGAAACCTCGTAATCTTCTATGAATGTATAAAATGCATCCAAGTGTTGTAGTGTCAATTCATCCCATTCTCCATGGAACTTTGGTAGAAGTTGTGAAATTTTAGGGGATAAATTATTTGGGATGCATTGAAATCTCTTAAGATCCAATGGCCTGATACCATCTAGAATAAAAGGATTTCTTTGAAATGATGGATACATTTGAAAAAAAAATCCACCATCTCCTTCTAAGTCTTCTCCCTCAGTAGAATCACTGACTGAAATGCTTTTTTCAATAGAGTTGCCACCTTCTTATCAGAAGGAAAATACTTACTGTCTTCTGAGTTCTTTTCTCCCAATAGAGTCTTAAATATATCACCAGAGCTTCTAGGTAAAATAAAAAATGTTCTTTTGAACAATTCACCATTGGAGTCGCCAATCTTTCGGTGCTCAAATCAACAGAATGGATTTCCTAGAAGTTTTTCCTATCCAATGATGAGAAACCCAAGTGATTTGGCTAACTAACAAGTCACATCCAAGGCAAGGTTGGAACTTCTGCAATTTTGGCTTTGCAAAACCAAGGTTGGTAGGCCTATACCTTGAATTATCCTTCAAGTTAAAAGGCTTTTTATAGAAAATAAGTAACACTTCAACCTTCTCTCTCAATTATGGAAAGGCACTTGAAAGAAATCTAACTAAAAGCAATATATCATGAACTATAAATTGAAATACTTTAAGTAATTGAAAGAATGTTTGGTAAATGTGTATGTAAATTGAAATGAACAGATAAATAAGATATCACAAAACTATAAACAATGAACTAAATAACTATAATCCAAATAAGCAATAAAGACCAGTGCCTTAATCAACCATGAGCAATAAAGTCACTATCATTCCAATCTTATGTTCAACCTCACAGATAGTTTTACAAGAAAACTTATCACTTCAAAGGTGTTATGGAATGTACATGAAACCTAAAACAAATTCAAAGATATTTCAAAAGGGTAATACTTCTCAGATGACAACCCAATTGACTGAGGCCTCAATCAACAGAATTTAACCATGCAAAATGAGAAAATCAATTGAAAATATAGACTATGAATCAAATCAGGAAGCATGCACATCAAACTGTCACTTTGAAGAAGTTCTATTGGTTTATCCAAGGGACTAATTGTAAAATGATTAATGAAACAATTGCATATATGAAGAAAAAGGACTTATCTTTATTTATTTATTTTTTTAAAAGTACATCTAGGTCCATATTATAGTTGTTGATCCAAAACTATCCAAATATGTAAAATTATATTATATTGTATTGTCTTGTATCTTTACATTTTACATTATATATATATATATATATATATATATATGTTTGAGTGGCTTTCACACCTCTTTAGGGTGAAAACACACAACCCTTACTACAAATTATTTTGAAAAAAAAAATAAACTAACTAAAGAATAGCTACCTAACTTTCAGATTTGGATTTGGTCAAAAATCCAAAACACCTTGTGAAAAGATAATATTCCTACTAGAGATAGGAAATTTGATTTCCCAAACTGGGTCATTTTTAGATTTTTAAAATTTGACCATCTTCAACCTTTGTCGGCATCATCTTTGTAGCATGTTGAAATTCCAGCATTTTCCGAAGGCTTCGATTACTTAGTTCTATTTATTTGTGTCATAAAGCTTCTTTCATTTGATTTTTTTAGTATGGAGAAACTTGCTTCTTGATAATGGATTAGGACTTCTAAATTCTCAAAATTTAGGGTACCACCAACACTTTTGAGCAAATTAAAGGTTCATTTACTCCAAATTCTATTCAAATTCTAACTTGATGTTTGAGTTTCTGATTTTCCATTGAGGAAAAGAGCATAATCCTCTAGTCAAGTTAGTTGATTGTAGAAAATGTGTTAGATTTTTAGAATTTCGCAACAAAGTTTGCTTGATCGCATGAGGAAACCTACAAAACCACTAATTAGTAAATTTTTTTCCATGTTCTTGATCAAAGAAGTCTCTGACAGCATCCTACAATAAATCATTAGGTTGTTTAACATCCAAAAACACTCAAGGTTAGCGGATTAGTCACCAAATTTTCAAACATGCAATAAAGCTTGCCAAATGCAATTGCCTTTCCCAAATGCGATGAAAGAATTAATGAATGCGATTAAGGATCCTTGATATGAGCCTTTGCAACTAAAGGGGATTAAGGATTTAAATTATGTGAGCCTTTAATGAATGTGATTCAAGATCTGCAGGATGCAACATAGGAAATCTAGGATGTGAGCCTTCTTCCAGGATGCAAGCTTTTGTTACTAAAGGTGATCTTTTGTCAGTAAATGTGACTCTTCACATGAAAAAATAGAACAAAAAAAGAGGTTAATTAGCTCAAAAATGATATAAAATCTGGGGAATCAACCCCATGGTGGGCGCCAGAAATGTGTGTAAATATTGTACCTGCAAGATGCAGCACAACACTTCAATATGTCATTATATTAATGGTTAAAAACTAAGAAGATTGAAGGAAAAGCATAAGGAAACCATAAAAACTAACATATTGCTTCCTATCTAAGAAGAGTGTGATTAAATTCTATGATTTCCCTCAGATTATGCATAAAACAGTGACATATACAAGCTTAGACTGGAAGATTCAATGATAAATAAAGCTAAATTGCAATGCAAAGGTCATTTTAGAGAACCAAAGAAGGTTATGTAATTATCTATGTCGGATTATGAGCAAAGAATGCATTTAGATTTCTAGAAATTAGAGCATCATAAGAGTGTAATTGAAATTCTAAGAATTGGGGCCAATTAATCTCAAAATTCAATCCTTTTATAGAAGAATTTGAGAGATGAGTGGTTGAGATTGATTTGTGAAGAGAGGTGGAGATTGAATCTTTGGTGATCCATGTGAGTGATCTATGTGAGTGAACTCTCATTGGCTTATGGATTGAATTTCCATGTCCAAGTGATGAGTTGTAATTATAAACTTTATTTAATTCCTTTTAATTACTTTAGCCAAGTATTTAATTGTTTTGATTTGATTTAAATAGGCCAATGTAATTAATGTGAGTTAGTGATGAAATCACTATGATTTTAGGAGATTAAATTGATTTTAACGAATTATGCCAATATTTGAACAATTTTTTTGACATAATTAAGGGTATTATCACACTTAGGGAAAATAGGGTCTCTAGTTAGAGTAGACAAAATTAGGGTGGTTACAGTAGCTGTTGTAATTTACCACGATGTTTGAGTGGAGAAGAGAAGAAGAAATATTGATGAATGGATGTAGATCTCCTTCCTAGATGTAAAACTCATTTGATTGACCTCCAATGGGGAAAGTAGCTAGATCTATGGAAGGAAACACATTGATTGCATGAAGACTTTAATTCTTGATGGCTTCCTTTTCACTTGATTGCTTGATTGCTTGGATGCTTTGATTCTTGGTAACAACAGTTTGTATGACAATGGATGCATGAAAATAAGAGGGATAAATATCCTTTTATACTCATTTCAGGGCGAAAATCAGATCCAATCCAACCATAAATCTCAACCTCAGAGGAAAATCTGGGCATTGGGCCCTAGACCAAATCTGGGCTCAAAAACCTAGGAACAAGTTAGATAGTTGACTTGTTCCTAGGAACAAGTTGATAGGTTGACTTGTTCCCAAGAACAAGTCAAAAGGTTGGACTGTTCTAGGTAAAACCATCTTAAATTTATTGGTATTTCAGGGAATGTGAGGATCATAGGGAGAAAATATAGGTTGCCAGGATATCGGGATAGACTTTGAAATCCAAAAATAAATGTATGGGACCTAGGTGAGGAGATGAATTATGGGATTGGATGGAAAATGTGAAAATCATGCATAGAAGAGAGAGCCAACCTCGAGTTTAAGAAATATTAAAGGAGGAGGACTCATATTTGAATTTGGTATGCACTAAAGTGCAAAATGAGGTCCTACCATAGAAAACACACTAAATTAGGCACAAAATACTCCTGAATTGAGGACAAATTAAGTGCTTACTTTTTGGACAATACAAGTTAAAACCTTGTGATGGAATGAATAATAAAGAACACCAAATAAACCAAGTCAATCAAATCCCGACCATTATCTACTAGGTGGAATCCCTTTTGTACAATTCTATAAGTGAAATTTATATCTAAATATCTTTATATGGATTCAAATTGAACCAAAATAAGAAACATACCTGGTTTTCATATTTAAAGAAAAATCAGCTGTTTGATTTCTATCCATCTAACCTCTACTCTCTATCTCACAAAAAATTTAAACTGGGCGACCAAACGCTCTAAACACCATCTATCCTATGTTTTTTATCTAGAAAAAAAATAAAAGCGTGTGACCAAAATGAAAACTAAAAGATCAACAAGACCAACCTAACAAAAAAACAAAAACTGAAATAGAAAATTAGAGCGACATATGGCAGTAATTTTAACGCAGGCGGGAATTTAATATTTTTTTGATTCATTAGTCGGTTCTCTGGTGAATGTTTCCCATGAATCTAACGTAATTATATGGGATTTGAAAAATATGAAATGTTAGATACCCTCATGTTTAACACTACAATGGTTTTTCATGTTTAATGCCACAATGGTTAACATCAACTTTAGTACCACCTTTGACCATAAATGTAATATGTTTGGGATGATAAAGTCGATGTTAAGTGCATCCAATCTAGCGTCATTTTTAAGCCTTAATAATAATTTATTTATTATTAATAATTTAAATAAATTTTTGAAAAGGATATATAATAAATTTAAGAAAATAAGATATTATGGGGAAAGAGGTCTACAACCCATATGAAATCCATTGAAGGATATTCTTTCACCTTCCTTGGAGTTTGTACTCTGGTTGTTGATGCTATCTCTTGCTTTAGTGTCCTCTTTGTGCTTTATGTGGCCTACTTTCTTGTTTTGTGTTTTTTGTCTCTCGAGTCACTTAGTATGGTTTTTTGTAGAATTTTATGTTGTGTATGCCCTTTTTTATGCCAAGTTACCTTGTGTTTTCTTGGGTTGGTTAGTCTCGGTCTCATCCTAGTTTCACTTGTGTGATTGTTAATAGGCAGTAATATTAATGATGGCACAATTTGCAAGGATGAAGAGATGGAAATCATTGATAATAGTGGGAGTAAGTAAGATGGCGTGGATAAATCATCCAATTTTTTAGTAGGAGAGAAGGAAAAATTGTCATACAAAGTAGTGGTGTTAGAGCAGTCTACCCCTATTTTCGCGCCCTCTACCTCTTTTGATGGAACATTTTCTAGAGTTTCTTATGTAGAACCCCACGTCTTGGGAGGGCCCTTAGGTAATGGAGATAGAAATGGAAGAGGAGACACTTCTGACCTTGGTGGAGGAGGTAAAGGTAAGTCTTCTTCTGGTGGTTTGAAAACCCTCTCCTTTTCTTTGAATAAGGACATGATTAAATCCATAAGGAAGGAGCAATCTCAGTTGAAAATATTGCTATTTTTTGTATGTATGGATAGAGACTCTTTTCACTCAAGGAAATTATTTGATGATTGGATTGCTAATGTCTGGGGGAAAAAGCTTGGAATTCATGTAAATTTCTATTGGATGGTTTGAAAAGGATTGTTTTTGGTGTTTTTTAAATCTCACCATATGCAGGATAGGGTTTTGAAAAAAGAGATTCTGGAACATGAGACATTGTCTCTTTAGGGCTTTTCAGTGGTCTCTGAAAGGTAATTTTGATTAATTAATTGCTCATTCTTCCCCTAATTGGATTGAAATAAAAAATGTACAACTTGAATTCTAGCCATTTATCTCCTATATTTTAAAGTCTCTTGGCTCCGTTATGCAAGTTGAGGAGTCAAGAATGACTCTTGCACACATGTATGCTAGGGTTCTTATAGCATTATCTACATAAATTTATTTTCCTGATGTTATTTAAAAGAATATAGAAGAAGAGTTATTTTCATGGGAACTGACAATGTTTGGAAATTTGCAGACTTTCTTTCACTGTAAATTAAATGGGCACACCAAGCGTGACTGCCCCTCCCTCAAAAATTCTCAGAATGCTAGATTTAATGTGGCTTCTAAGGAAGCCAAAAAGGAAAAAATGAATAATCTTGTTGATAAAATGGAAAATAATAATAATTTAATTCATCAAATGATACCTTTGGTATCACTGTAAACATTGAGAAAGAACACATGGTCGAACCCGACCCTGGTCAAGGGAAGAATGTTTTTTCTAGTTTCACCAACTCTCTTTTTGAAGATGAATTGGAGGTGGTCCCGACCACTGCTAATGGTGAAAATTCCTTTTACCTAATTGGTAATCAAATAAAGATATCTAATATTAACTCGAATGATACTAATATGGAAGAAAACATAACACCCCTAGAGTTAATTCTCAACAACTGGCCTTAGATACCATTTCTAAGAGAGCTGTACAAAAAAAATGAAGTACAAGCCCCTTTGGATAAGTGTAGGTCAGTGTCTGGTACCAATTATGATGAAATTATTTTTCCATTAGTACACTTAGTGAAAAACATTAACAAAGATCACCGCTAGAATAAAGCATTACCGCTAGACTCTAAGCATCACCGACAAATTACAAGCATTACTGGCGAACAACAAGCATACCCGACAAAACACAGAGGTAATGAAAAATGCTAAGTATAAAAGTGACAAGCATCATCGGCGACCACAAGCATCATCGGAAACACAATTTTTTAAGAAATAACCCAACAGGAACAAAAAAGGCATACCCAACGACAAGTTCAAGAAAGGAACACCGACGACCAAGAAACCTGACCGTTAGAACCGACAGACAGATAAAGAACCCACAAATTGTGGATCTAATTTTTAGACAACAGATAAAGCAATGTAATCCTATTTATAGAGTTTTATTTTATTTTAAATCATAATTTGACGGTCATGCAAGCTTTATGTAAATGCTTTAAAGCATCCTAACGGATCTAAAGCATATCTAACTAAAGATCAAGGTCAAGTTGTAAACCTTGGATCTAGAGTTAACTTGCGATGCATGAATCGAGAATTGAACCTAAATTAGTATAAATAGATGTTCAAACTCAATTGTGAGGGATGAATTTATTACTAATGATAGCCACGAAGAGCATATGAGGAGAAGAAGGAAGAATTTATGCAAAGTTCAGAAATAGAATACATCAGTTGTCAAGAACACACAGAGGCTACCGACGAGTAGATAAAGGTATTATTCAATCATGGAAGGATGATTACTTATATGTATGAATATTTATAGGATCTGTTATCAACAATTGAATATTGCATATATCATTAGATCAAAGACTTATGTAGTTGCATTCTAACAAGTGCATCACATCTAAAATCCTTTTGTAAAAGGTGGACTTAACAGTTCTTTCCAAATCTCTTAACAGTGTTACTAAAGCTTCAAACAAAGTACATCTTAACAGGTCTCCACTATAATACTCCTAATAGGGTAGGTCATATAAAGTGACCAATTGTAAGCCTTAACTAGCCCCTTCTTATCTGTAAATAGTGAAGTTTTGTGGGTTACAATCCCCACTGTAGTTTTTACTTCCTTAACAAGAGTTTTCTATGATATCATATTTTGTGTCATGTGTTATCTATTTTCATGAATGTTTCTATTATGGTTACATACTAAAGAATTTATGATAATTGCATATGCATAAAGAAAGATGAACAGTTAGATAAGATAATTTACAAACTGATGATCAAGGGTTAATGGGCTAACCAAGAAATTTTTTAGAGGTACTGATTCACCCCTCCCCTCTCAGTACATCATCTCAATATAATTCCAACAATTGGTATCAGAGCTAAGTCTCTCTCTTAAAAATCTTAAAGACTTGAGAGAAAAGATTGGATCAATGGACAAGTTCAGACTGGACATGACTATTGAGAATGAGCAGTTACAAATACAAATAAACTATGATCAGTATAAGGAGGCAAAGATAAAGCTAAGAAAATTTCTTGATGAAAGAAAGATTATGGAAACCAGGCTGAATGAGAAAGAGTACAAAGAAATGGAAATACAAGAGTACTTTGAAACAACAGAATCATCTTTGAGCAAAGCTTCAGATGCATCAATTGAAGAAATTACAAGTATGCAGGAGATCAATCTACATCTGACAGATCAAATCAAGATGTTGCAAATTGGTCAAGAAATTCAAATGGTGAAAATGATTGATGTCATGAATGATGCAACAAAAGCTGAAAATGAAAGAACACTAGCCATTGATGATAGGAGAAAAATTACAGAGAAACTACAAGAGAAAGAATCAGAGATTCAAAGACTCCCTGAGCGTCACCACTAGGTTACCAACCAGATTATTCTTATGAGTCAAGAAGAAAATAGATTAAATATAGAACTCATTGAAAGAATATAGATCATAGGTGAGCTAAGAGAAGAGAATGAAAAATTGAAGCATGAAATCAAAGTCCAGAATCAACACAATG
>MU227120.1:2757724-2772641 GCA_018584345.1 Thuja plicata | reverse complement strand
AAATGTCAAAAGAAAGGACACAAGGCACATGAGTGCAGATCCAAAGTGACAAATCCAAAGAGAAAAACCTATATGGACAAGTATTTTCCTACATGCAAGATGAATGGGCATACACATAAGGAATGCTAGAAAAATAACAACAAGGCAAGGACTCCAAAGGAAACTGATAAAAGCTACAAACCAACAAGAGAAGGTAACTCATATGTTTGGGACTATAACACATGGGTAAATTGCATAACATGTGGAAGGTATGGTCATATTGCTGCCAACTGTATGATAAAGTGGACCAGAAGGTCAAGAGGTTGGACCAATCTAGGTATGGCATGTTTACATTGTCATAAGGTTGGACATGTGATAAAAGATTGCAAAGACCGACTGACAGACACAAATACACATCCCAATGGAAATACCATTGATGACATCAAAATAATGAGCAACAAGATGTGGGTAAAAGCCACAAACACTGAAGGTGCTGGAACAAGAAATGCAAATGGTGACACCCCGTCCACTGGATTCGGTGACATCACTACATCTAAATAGACTACACAAGTAAGTATGGAACTTAATTATGACAAGTTTTACTATGTATCGGTTCCATTATACATAGTTCATATTGAAATATAGGCTTGAATAAAGATGCAATATATTGTTACTTGCTAATCTACAAAAAAACAACCATCAGTTATTGGGCACAACTGCATCAGTGAACACACACAGAAAAAGTTAGCGTTACTTACAGGAATGTATCGGTCATTACACAAGCTAAGTGTAACCTGACGAATATCGATGAACATTGAATCAACCAAAGCTATCGTCGCAACCTCACTGATAATCATCGGTGAAGTCTCCATAACCGCTAGCTACCCTGACACTTTGCACAGACACCGACGATGTTATGGATGTCTTTACTGACAAAAGCAGTCTTCATATACCAATGAGTTGGTAAGCATTTATGACAACTTAGGGCACAAAAAGGTATAAAATCCCGACGGGTAAGCTCATTTTTGCACCCGTGATTTTTGAGCAAAGCAGAGCAAACCAGCGTGATTTGAGAGAAGACTAGAAAGAGACCTAGCATAAGTCAACCATGAAGCATTTAGATTCATAAGCAATCATAGAGAAACAGTAAGTTAACACACTCACTGATAGCACTGTCTTTATTTTGCAAAAATCCCTAAATTGCAAACAGGATGGCATCGACTTCTAGGGTAGAGAAAATTAAGGATGACAAGAAGAAACCCTTCAGACTTGTCAATAGAGGAGCGTGTGCTAAACCTAAGTATAAATTGCACCCTAAAATAGCCTCTCAGCCAGACGATTCCTAAGCATTCTCCCAAATCCCACCTAGGGTTTTGCTAGTAGATGATGTAAGGTCCTACATTCACTGCAAGATCTCAAAATAGGAGATCTAGACCTTGATAATGCCTATGTGGCACTTTGTGATGATGCTCGAAAGCTCAAAGAAGAACACAAACACTTGGAGGTAAAAGGACTGATAAATGCACTACATTTTCCAAGGGTTTTTAAGATAGAATGGATTAAAATTGTTCCTAGCAGAATTCACAACAACACTCTATGGCTAAACAAGCCAAAATCTATAACTAAGGATGTTATACACATGGTTACTGGTTATCCTACAACCGATAAACCATAGGCTCACAAACATCTATCTCTACCAGAAGTTGAAAGACTAACAGGTGCAAAATCAAACAAATGAGCACTAAAGGTGAACACCATAACCGATGTTGAACTAAAGTCCGGAGCATGTCTTGTTGGTTACAAGATCTTCCAAGAAAGAAGAATGAATAGCATATCGACTACTGTTATGAGCATAGCGTACAAGATTATCAAACAAGGGAAGAAGATGGATCTTACAGAGATCCTATTACATCAATTTGAGGAGAACATGTGCACAGTAAGGTCTTCAAGGACAAATACTTGTAATTTTGGTTCCCTCATAATGTGTATATTCTTTTTTTTTTAAGAATACTTTCCTTCCATAGGAAAATTCACATGGGACACAAGTACACCCATTACCATTTAGATAACTAAATTCATAGAATCACTTGGAATAGATTTTGACAATGTAATGAATGAATATTTCAAAACCATTAAGGAAATGCTACAAGCAAGAACTAGAATTCTAGAGAGTCTAATAGAGGAACACCGAGAAGAGATATGTTTTATGGTGGATATAGATTTCACTTATATACAAGCTGTAGTTCCAAGGAAATCATGGCTTTCAAAGTTGGATTATGAAATTAAAATAGGATTAGCAAATGAATGCATCAAGGCATTGTTAAATGAACCCATTGACAATAAACAACTGAGATTTGGTACTTATGAAGAAGCCAAACTAAAGATTAAGAAAAATCTTCTTGTAAAGAAGGCTATAAAACAGTAAAAAAGAATGGTAAAGAATCTGAAAAAGAACTTGAATATATCTTCTGAAGGAGAAGAAGAAGAATAGGATGAAGAGGAAGAAAAGGGTAAGGAGGAACTCATTAAGGAGTAGCTTCGCATTGGTGATACATCAGAGAAAATTGAATCAGAGGAAGAGAAGTATAATTCGCCACCTCCTCCTCCACAAAAGAAATCTAGAACAAGGAGCCAGACAGCACAGGATGCAACTCTTTCTCCCATGGTAAAAGGGAAGGTGTATAAGAGGAAACCTGCACCTCAAAAGGCAAAACAACCAGCTAGGGCACCTGCCAAAAGGAGAAAATATGTTCAGAATGATGAAGACTTAGAGGAATCAACTATGGATGAACCTGACGCTGGAAAACTTGCAAAAGAAAAAGCAAAGGGTTCATCACCAACTGAAGACATTGATGACATATGTAACTCTATTTCTGAAGTTGCATCTATTGGACATCCTAAAATTAGGAAATGGTTAAGGTGGGATACAGTAGAACAGAATAAAATTGAAGATGCACTTATTGCTAAGATGTGCAAACACTATTATGTCCCACTGCACTTCACTACACGCGATGTTCCACAAGAAATATTAGATAAGATTTCTTCTAGATTCACTTATGCACTCCATGAAGAAAAAAGGATTAGAGAAAGAGTATTGGTTTCTCTTATGCCCGAATCATCGAAAGAAGAAATCAAAGAATTCATGGAGAAATATGCAAAAAGCTTCTCACCCAAGTTGAGAGCTTATAAATTTCTTCAAGATAAACTTATAGAGCTAGAAGCAGACACTCATAAGATATGGAATGAGATACTAAATCCTAATGAGGAAAGCAGTCCTAAAAAGGAACCTATCAACAAAACAAGTAACTCAATGGTTGAGTTAGATAGTGAAGAGGTACAGATTACAGGCCGAAAATAGACTGATGTTATAGATGAGGACTGGCCAAAAGATGGTGAAGATGATCAAGTATTAGAAAGCCCCATCCACATAAACTTGGAGGATGAAGAAGTTACCAAAGAAGAACTATCAATAAAAGGTAACTTAGATGTTGATATAAATGATTATTCATGGTTAGACAACATTGTCAATACTATTATAGAAAAAGACCCTACAACAGAGCTTCAAAAAGATGAAGACATCAATGCTACTAAGGGTAATATTGATGGACAGGACATAGCTATTGACACAACAACAGTCAATACATTGACAAACATGAATATATTAATAGATGCTATTGATATATAGTCAAGTCAGGAAAAATCATCTACGAAAGATGATGATATACCCAAGGATATGGGTACTGATGAGAAAAAAGGTGCATCCAACACTCCCAAAGATACTGATACAGAAATGAAGGATGCAACTGATGAGCAGCAAGATGTATCAAAAGAACAAAGCAAAGAGGCAGATAAAACAACTGTTGATACATTGAGAAAGGGGGACAAGCAAGATAAAAGTGAAGGTGTCAAGAAGAGTGAAGGTATAAAATTAAAATAAGATTCATCTATTGATACACCCAACATACATGAGGAGATGTCTTCATCAAATTGGCCGATGAACACTGAACAGATACAAAAGGATGCCTCATCCTCTCGACACTCACCCACAGAATCTACCCAATCTCAAGCCTTACAGATGGTGGTACATCAATCTGCCACCCAGCCAAAGAATAAAAAGAAGAAAATAGTAAAGAAGGACATCTTGGCTGTAACACTTGATGAAGTCATTGAAGTTCCAAACTAGGATATTACCACTTTGGACAGTGACAAACTTCAAGAGTTTGGAATGCTATGTCAGAGAAAAGCCATACAGAATAAAATGATACAAGAACATAGGGAAAACATGGCACTTGAAAAATCTAAAGAGATACTCCAACAACTCATTCCTGAAGTAAAACTTGAAGAAAATGATTCAGTAAAGGAACAACTTGTTGTTCTCACCAATGCTATAACAGAGCAAGGTATAGAGGCAGAACAAGCAATAGAAGAAAAAGCAGAAAAGAAATATCAATACAAGTTAATTGATAAAATCAGCCAAGAAGTGGCATTGAACAAGGTAAAGCTCTCAAAACTCAGTGATGAATTAGAGCCAATGATTGCTGAAGCAATCACCTTAGTTCAAAAAATGTGCACACTATAGAAATTTGGAAAAGAAAACAGTGACAAACTAGCAGAAATTTATTCAAATGTCACAAAATGTGCACAAAGCCTAATCTCTCATGCCGATGGCATAAAGGCACATCATGACATGGTCATAGAGGCAAATAGACTAAGGAAAGAAATATGGGATGCTGAGACACAATTTAGATGTGAGATTACTGAACTTCAGGCACATATTCTGCCCAATCTTACCATTCTACAGCAACATATTTCTGATGCTAGAAATCTAATAGCAACCCCTGAGATGTCTGTAGTAGATTGCATCTATGATATCCATGTACGGATTTCACTAGAGCACATGGCTCTAGAAATGTTGAAGGAGAAATGGGAAAAGATGATGGAGGAAATCAAGTCCTCACATCCCCACCTTTTTGAAAATTTGTAAGTACCTTTGCCTTTAGAATCAAAAAAGGAGGAAAGGAAATGTATATAGTTATGTACAGTATATATATCAGGTGAAAAAGAGGAAAATAAAATACATAAGGATATGTATATATACTTACACTTACTGGCATATACATAGGGGGAGTCATTCAAATGACTTAAGGAAGAAGTATACACAGGTGTACATACTAATACACTCAGTATGTTGCACCTATCATGTTTATTATACTAATGTCAAAGGGGGAGATTGATGACATTATTTTTCCATTAGTACACTTAGTGAAAAACATTGACAGAGATCACCGACAGACTAAAGCATCACCATCAGACTCTAAGCATCACCGACAGATTACAAGCATTATCGGCGAACAACAAGCATACCCGACAGAACACAGAGGTAATGAAAAATGCTAAGTATAAAAGTGACAAGCATCACTGGCGACCTCAAGCATCACTAGCGACATAGTTTTTTAAGAACTAACCCGACAGGAATAGAAAAGGCATACTTGACAACAAGTTCAAGAAAGGAACACTGACGACCAAGAAAACCGACCATCAGAACCGACAGACAGATAAAGAACCTGCAAATTATGGTCTAATTTTTACATGACAGATAAAGCAATGTAATTCTATTTATAGAGTTTTATTTTGTTTTAAATCCTAATTTGATGGTCATGCAAGCTTTATGTAAATGCTTTAAAGAATCCTAACGGATCTAAAGCATATCTAACTAAAGATCAAGGTCAAGTTGTAAACCTTGGATCTAGAGTTAACTTGCGATGCATGAATCAAGAATTGAACCTAAATTAGTATAAATAGATGTTCAAACTCAATTGTGAGGATGAACTCATTACTGATGATAGCCATGAAGAGCATCTAAGGAGCAGAAGGCAAAATTCATGCAAATTTTAGAAACATAATACATCAGTTGTCAAGAACACACAGAGGCTACCGATGAGCAGATAAAGGTATTATTCAATCATGGAAGGATGATTACTTATATGTATGAAGCTTTATAGGATCTGTTATAGGCAATTGAAGATTACATATATCATCAGATCAAAGACTTATGTAGTTGCATTCTAAGGAGTGCATCACATCTAAAATCCTTTTGTAAAAGGTGGACTTAACCGTTCTTTCCAAATCTCTTAACAGTGTTTCTAAAGCTTCAAATGAAGTAGATCTTAACAGGTCTCCACTGTAATACTCCTAATAGGGTAGGTCATCAAAAGTGAGCAATTGTAAGCCTTAATCGGCCCTTCTTATCTGTAACAATCCCCACCACAGTTTTTACTTCCTTAACAGGAGTTTTCTACGATATCATATCTTGTGTCATGTGTTATCTATTTTCATCAATGTTTCTGTTATGGTTACATGCTAAAGAATTTATGATATGATTGCATATGCATAAAGAAAGATGAACAATTAGATAAGATAATTTACAAATTGATGATCAAGGGTTAATGGGCTAACCAAGAAAAATTTTAGAGGTACTGATTCACACCTCCCCTCTCAGTACATCATCTCAATATAATTCCAACAAATTATTCCACAAAAGAAGTGTCTGTGGATGTTAAATGTGATTAGGATAATTCAATACCTTTAGTTGAGGTAAAAAATGTAAAAAAGAAAATGAAATCCATGGATAGACAGTCTTTTTCTAATAATAGCAAGAAGAAGGATAATGATATCTCATAATGATTTAACAGATTGTATAAGAATTTGAAACCTTCCTCCTCATAATGTTTATGATGATGCACATCTATAGTTGGAATGTTAGGGGGTCGTAGAGGTCGGACAGTAAATATGTTGTAAGAAAGTGGTGCAATAATCTCAAACTGAAAGACATTCTTTTCTTACAAGAGATTAAATTGGTGGGTTTACAAGCATACACCATATTAAAATTCTTGTGGGATCCGGCCATTCACTACTAAAATTGAATTCATTTTTTGATGCACATTAGTCAATTTTTCTACGCACTTTGGTCAACTTTTTGACCAAAGGCCTTGTCACAATATTTTGGTCTATTGATCGATGACCAACTTGAGCATCTAAAGTTTGACCCTTCTTGCCATAAAAAAATAGGTCAAATGCTTGTAAAATGTGGCGCTAAAAAATCTGATTTTTTATGGTGGCTGACATCATAGTTCAATGAGGATGCTATGTCCACAATGAGGTTTTGGTTGAAATATTCATCGATGGTTGGAGTCATCCAAAATCATTTTTTACGAGAACAACGTCGAATGCATCCACTTGGACTCAAAATTTTGACCCATTTTTCCATTAAAAAAGAGGTCAAATTATTGAAAATGTGGCGTTGAAAGGTTTGATTTTTGACGAGGATGCTATATCATCGACAAGGTCCTCTTTGAAAATTGCTTCAAAGTTGGAGTCAAGCAAACTCATTTTCAACGAGTACAATATCAAAAGTGTCTAGTGAGATTCAAAATTTTGACCACAAAAATTTATTAAAAAAAAAATAATTAGTTTGAGATATCCCAACACCCGACTGGGTTTGTGTTGATAGCTGATGAAGAAAGTGACCACAATGAAAGGTCATAAGGTTATCTAAATGTCATACAAATTGCTATCCCGATCATCGATGGGATTGTTGGGAAGAGTAATGATGATTTAACAAGGATTATCGGAAGGTGTTAAATAATGATTCCCTGATACATGATGATCAAAATAACATACCCCGATGGGATAACTTCACAAATAGTTACAATGATAGACAAAGTTCCTATCGGCATAGAAAAAGAGTGATGATCATGAAACCCCGGTCCCTGATAGAATGATGGCTAATGGATATGCTAATGAAAGATAAATGTCATAAAAATTGCTATCCTGGTTGTCGATGGGATTGTTGGGAAGAGTTATGAGGATGTAGTGAGGATTATTGGAAGGTGCTGAATAATAATTCCCTGATACCTGATGATTGAAATTAATAACATACCTCAATGGGATAACTTCACAAACAATTACATCGATGAAAAAAATTCCTATTGGCATAGTGGAAGAGTAATGATCATGCAACCCTGATCCCCGATGGATTGATCGGTGATGGATATGTCGATGAAAGATAAATGTCATACAAATTGCTATCCTGATCACCGATGGGATTGTTAGGAAGAGTCATGATGATACAACAAGTATTATCAGAATTTTCTAAATAATGATTCCCTGATACCCGATGATCAAAATAACATACCCTGATGGGATGAATTCACAAATAGTTATAGCGATGGACAAGGTTCCTATTAGCATAGCGGAAGAGTAATGATCATGCAACCCCAATCCCCAATGGACTGATCAGAGATGGATATGCCGATAAAAGATAAATTTCATCTAATATCGTAGAGATATATATTGATGGTGCCAGAAATTTAACTGAGAAGATTCACCGATTTTAAGCCATTGACAAATCATATTTAAAACTGCTATGAAAAGTGATATTAAATAGGGGTTCTATGTGCAATTGAATACACATGAAAAAGATTAAATTCATAATTGCAAAGTCATTAAAGATATAAAAACTTTTAATTGTAAAGCTATGAGTGTTTCAACTGTGATATTTTGAAAATGGAATCATTGACATCAGAGTCTTCTAGTAAGAGGAAGGGTTCTGAGAATATGAAACAGAAAGAAGAGAAACCAAGAATACTTAATGAGGATTTAATTCATCAAATGTAGGCATCAAGACCAAAATCTCAAAGGTCAAAGTTGAGTATGCCTTATAGGGATAAGCTTGAGGATAGATACAAGAATGTATGTGATAAATGGACTAGAAGAAGAGGGTATGATGTGGTTCTTTTCCATTCACTACAAAAGGACAAGGAAATCCCTATGTGCGACCCTTGGAGGACAAATCTGGGTAGGTTGGTAGTCCCAAATATATTTGTGAACATTGAGGTTCTAAAAGTCTTAGCAAGAAGTTACAGATGAGAAGAAAGATGCATCAGGGATCATGAGGGAGAGATTTTTATGAAAGTTTCTGCAGAGAGTATCAAGGAGGTTTTCGGTCTAGAGTTAGGTTTCAATAAGAAACTATCATTTATAGAATTGGCTAATGAATATAATGTGGCTGATACCACTTATAAGGTTTGGAAATTAGCTATTCATAAGAACAAAAGTGGAGCCCTAACTGAAGAAGATGGCCCACCATACAATGTTAACCTTTTCAGGAGTTACATTGAAATTACATATATGTCATGCGGTTAGGTAGGAGGGATTGAGTTTCCAGATTTAATGATAGTAGGACCTATGGCATTGGCTACTGATGTGAAAATGTATGATCTTTGACCTTATGATTATGATTTATACATTGTAGAATGTATTCATGATGGTTTCATAAATTTGAATGGTGAGTACCCTATATCAAACAGATCAAATAACAAAATAGGTGCCTCGCAAGGTTCTTCGTTACATCCCCATTATACCACATTTGTAAAGATTTTTCAAGTGTAGTAGCTTGGCACAATTTATAGATTACCATGCACGCAATAAGAGTCGAGATGTAAATTTTCAAATGCCTACAAATGGTTCTTCATTTAAGAACATAGAGGAAAAGTGGCTGCACTTTATCGAAGAACCTCAAAATCTCAAGCTTTCATTTGGCAGCAGTCGATGTCAATCAATTTCAAGAGCTAAGATCTGTTTACTCTGTTTGTCCTATTTTTGTCATCAATAATAAAATTATTTTATGGATGTCGATAAAGAGGGAGCACATTATGTTGGCAATGATTTTTCCACGTATTTGATCATTTAATAGTTATCTACATGTAATTATAAATCTTACAGTAAAATTGTCACAATAATTATGTAATGTTATTGTTCATTCAACTAGGTAAATACCAAGTTAAAGATATGAATGTATATATTGAGCCTCTTATCAACAATTTGTTATAGTTATGGAATGGTGTCACTATGTATGAAATCTCTAGACCAATAGGACACAAACAATTTCAATTCCATGCAATGATTGTATGGACAATGCATGATTCCCTAGGGCTAACATATTTTTCTGGTATGTTATGGTGAATTCAAGTTGCACATGATAATTATAAATATAAAAATTAACATATTTAATCCAATTGTATCATTATCTTGTAGGTCTTCAAACAAAGGGAAAATTTACATGTCCAGTTTGTGGTCCAAAGATGAAATCTCGTCATTCAAAAAGTTTAGGAAAGTAGGTGTTTCATGAGTATAGGAACTTCCTCCATATAAATCATAAGTATCGAATTACCAAAAAACATATTTTCAATGGGAAAGAAGAGACTACATCTAAGCCATAAAGAATGAAAAGTCACCTATAGAAGTTGGAATATAATAAAATTAATTGTCAAGGTACTACCGTTCTACCTAATTGTTTATGTTTGGAATTTATATATTTCTATTGTGTTATGTTTGTTGATTATGTAATTGATGATCATGAAGGTCATCAAGGAAGTACTACTAAGCATATTCCAAAGGGACTAAAAAGTTATCCCAGACAATTTAGTAGGTTTCCCTACTACGAGTAGCTGCAAATTGTGCATTTGTTTGATACTATGCATATTGGAAAGAATGTAATGGAGATATTGTGAAAGATATTGGATGGAAGGCGTGACAAAGAAAAAATTGTCAAAATTTGTAGTGACATTCATGAATCCAATCATGCAATAAAAAATTTCATTGAATCAAATAGAAATGGAGAACAGATTAATATAAGTGCCCTCCTTGGTTATTAATAGAGTAGCAAAGTGATGCCATAAAAGAAGACATACAAAAAAATTGATTTCCCACAAGATTTTCTATGAACATAAGCAATCTCATATCAAAGATAAGTGAGTTTGGACAAGGGTTGAAAATGCATGATTTGCATACCTTCATCAAGGTAAGTCATGGTCTTTTGTATTTACAATATATTTGTAAACTGCATGTACTTTTCATTACATTATGTGAGAAAAGAATGACATGATTATTTTTATAATTGTTATAGTACGTACTACCCCTATCTCTCCTAGAGAACTTTGACAATAACATCAAACAAGTGATTTATGATCTTGGAAAATACATGAGGTAAGTAATGATATCTGTTCAATTTGTTGTATATATTTATTTTATTCGCAATTTGTTTTTCTTGTTATGTAATATATTTTAAAGTCTCGTGTTTATATATTTTTGTGTCTTGAATGTCTTATAGCTGGTTGTCATCTAAAGAAATTCATAAAGAAGATATAAAATATTGGAAGAGAAGAATTCCTCATCTAATGTGTAAAATGCAAAAGTGTTTACCTTCAACCTTTTTTAATACACAAAAACACTACCTCATACACCAAGTTGAGGAGATTGAATTGTGTGGACCCATACACACTCGGTCAATGTGGATAGTTGAGAGGCGCTTGAAATTTTTTAAGGCTTTGGTTTGACAAAGAGCATGTCATGAGGGTTCTATGGTGGAGGGATATATGGTATACCAGACTATGGTGTACATTATTGAATATCTTCCTAAGCTTGCAGCAAAGATCCATATACATCACATTTGGGATCTCGACACCATTAGAAAATTTGAAGGTGAGTATTTGGTGGGGAAAGGTAGATAAAGGAAAGTGAGAGGTAATAAATTATAAGATGTTATTGTAGTTGTTAATTAATTCTTAATCTTCAAAATCAATCAGTTAAGTCATCTATTTATTTTTTGTACAGTTGCTTGAGAGTGGGATGCAAAACATTTGTATATTGCAAACAATCAAGATTGGATGATGATATGGATTGAATAATGTCATCATTTAGGTCACACATTAACATGGGAAGTTGTGTCTTCATTTGTTAAATAATCTCATCATAATGGAGATCCAAATGTTATGCAAAGGGAAATAGATTTAGCATATGGTTTAAGAGATTTCTAGGTACGTATAAATTTGTTAATCACCTATACGTTTATCAACTACCGATGTATTAATTTATACATGTTTGACATATTTTTGTAGGTCAAACACCACAAAGCTATGTTTTGCAATGGTCATAAATTTCTCATCAAAAATTTGGATGACACAAAGAAAACTTATGATTCTGGGATAAATGCAGTCTTTTAGGTGACTAATATTTCATCTAGAAACGACTTACATCCTCGAGAGTCTGAAAATTGATACTATGGAATTTTGGACGCTATACTTGAGTGTGACTTTAATTCTTTCAGATTAGTTCTCTTTGTTGTCAGATGGTACAGGCTACAAATTAATCAAAATGATTCTGATAGAACTGTTATTGAACATGACAATGGATTTCCAATTATTAATACAAGGTGGTTTGAGCCAGTTGGGGATGAGCCCTATGTTCTTCCAAGCCAATGTGAGCAAGTATTTTACTCAGAGGTTCCACATAAATTGGGTTGGTCATTTTTTGTTATACATGATCCAAGAGGAAGTTTGATAAGGTATAATGCGATGGAAGAAGAAGATTGCAAACAACTAGAAGATGATGTAGATGATGGTCACGATCGACAGTTAGTCGATAATGTTCCTGATGCAACTTTTCTTGAAGAAGAAGAAGAAGAAGATGATGATGATGATGATGATGATGATGATGCTACTGATGATGATGATGATGATGATGATGATGATGATGATGATGATGATGATGATGATGATGACGACGACGATGATGACGATGACGACGACGACGATGACAATGATGACGACGATGACGACGACGACGACGACGATGACGACGACAACGATGACGACGACGACGACGATGGTGATGATGATGATGATGATGATGATGATGATGATGATGATGATGATGATGATGATGATGACAATGAAAATGATGACGATGATGATGACGATGAAGACAATGACAATGACAGTGGTGGTGATGATTTTGACGACGATGACAATCATGGTGATGAGTTGGATGAAGAAGAAGATCAATGACATGAATGAAATGTACAGTTATGTGATCACTGCTTAATCTATTTAATATTTATTTCTTGATACAAGTGTATAGCTATGTGATCAATGCTTAATCTAATTAATTCATGATGTACCTTATAATGTTTTTAATTCATATGAGATGCTTATGGTTTTTAATGTACTTACTATGTATTTTTGAGTATATGTATCATGAATTTTTCAGCTAACATAAGATAATTGAATTACATATGTAGGTACCCAAACCCCTTTCATGAGCATCCCACACAGTTTAATGGATCAACAGGTATAAGTCAATACACCCTATAGAGATTATTGTATTTCACAATTTGCAAAATATCTTGCATTACTTGCTATCTCTCTTATTTGATGGAGTGCAGGTAGCAGAAAATAGGTATTTTTCAGATGTGTCATCCTTGGGAAAAGGAAATATAGGAATGGAAGAAGAAAGTGAGTCATGTAGTATGTCCGAATTAGGAAGATCAACTAGAGGTCAAAAGACTAGAAGGAAATTCAATAAACACATGGAATTTTTCCTTGCTCAAGGGGGGTCATGTTCTTATGACGATGAGAGAAAAGGTTAAATTGAGGTGCCCTTTAGGTACCAATATCTATAGAAATAATGGGTCCTTAAGGAACTTCCTCCAATAAACATTGATTTTAGTGTTAAAGGCAAGATATATCACATTGCACCATCGCCAATACATGGTTTGGGCCTATTTTCCATGGATGGCATAAAGGTCTCTTACAACAAAGTTGTCGAATTGATGGAGTATGTTGGACCTTGTTATGATTACAAAAGTTGGATGTGAATTGTTCAATATAAAAAAAGTATGTGTAGGTATGCACTCTCGACAAATTATATTCAACAAAAAGACAATGAACAAAGTAAAAGAGTGGCTATATACATTGATGGAAGGTCAAAAGCATTAAGGATTATTGTAAGTTTCATAAACAGCATGCGACCTCTGTCAACTATTAAGCAACCCAATTGTATATTTGAGGTGCGTGAGGGAAATAATGTATTTATACGTGTGATAAAATCAATACGTGCAGGGGAAGAGATGCTTATTGATTACAATTTGAATCACATAGATACAAACAATGTCACTATCATAGGGGTGCAGGTACATACTATGTACCATTAAATAATTGAGTTTTTTTGCCAACCACATCTAGAGAGTCTCCTCACCATCCACCTCATCGCCATCATCATCTTCCAATGAAATTTATTAATCTAGTCCTTTCTAATTATTGGTTAAATTTAAATAATAACACAGGGCCAAATTATGGAGTATCCACATAGAGGGGACATTGATGATCCTACAGGCACTTCTTCCCAGTAGGTAAACCTCTTTGTTATTGTACTACAAATTAGATAGAAGAAAAATGTTAAATAATGTTTTTTATTATGTTCTTTTCATCACTGTTTTGGATTAATTCTAATAGTGTTGGTAATATTTTTGTCACGAATAGGTGGTCAGTAGAGAAAGGGAAAGGAACCCACAGTCCATCAGGAGGAATCCTTTGACGAGGACCTAGATGTTGATTTCAGTATTTGTGATGACTTGGCCTCTGCAATCAAAAAATGCCTCCGAAAAATTGGAAAAAGAGTGGCTCAAATGGTATCTATATTCCGGCTGACTCCTATGTCACATTAAAAGAGGGAAACTGAATTGATGCACCTATCTCAAAATTATAGAGTAAGTATTAATGTAATTTTTAATTATAACAAAAGTTCAATAATATTTTTTATGTTATACTAGTCTGTTATGTCATTAAAAATTAAGTGGATGTGTTGCTTTTACAACTTCTTTTGCATAATTTTGATCCTCGTGGCCATGATGAGGGTACTATAGGTGGTTCAGGTAGATTGCATGTTGGACTATCTTTTTTTATGCTCTAACAATATTTTCCATGCTAATCACTTCTTTTATTATGATCTAACAATCTTATTCTTCAGCACCTGTCAATGATCATTTACTATCACTGCCTCATACGATGACAGGCTCAGATGTAGTGCCTACTGCAATGTC
>MU227120.1:2717720-2732009 GCA_018584345.1 Thuja plicata | reverse complement strand
AGGGCTACCTAAGTTAAAGAAACCTGAGAATGCTATGTGTAAACAATGTCAACTAGGAAAGATGACTAAGTCTAATTTCAAGAGTAAAACACATATATCAGAGGAAATTCTGGAATTGGTCCATACTAATCTCTGTTGTCCCATTGGAGAAAAAATCTATTATGGTGCTAGATACTTTATCCTATTTGTTGATGATTATTAAAGGATGATGACTATAATGTTTCTCAAGGAAAAATCTGATGCATTCTAGTTAGTTAAATGGTACTTAGCTAAAGTTGAAAAGGAAACAGGAAAAAATTTGAAATGCTTAAGATCTGACAGAGGTGGAGAGTTTATTTCTAATGAGTTTAATAGGTTCTACAATGACCGAGGCATAAAGAGATAGATGTATGCACCCAGAACTCCTCCACAAAATGGTATTGCTAAACAAAGGAACAGATCTATCATGGACTGTGCTAGAACACTAATGATGGAGAAAAATGTTGTACAGAAATATTGGAAAGAAGCTGTAAGTACTACAGTCTATACACTGAATAGAGTTCAAGTCAAGAAAGGTACAAATGCTACATCTTATGAACTTTGGTATGGTTATGCACCTAGTGTAAAGTATTTTAAATTATTTGGAAGAAAAAATTTTATACTGAAGGACAAAAAAAATTGAAAACTAGATGCTAAAGGTGAAGAAGGCATATTCCTTGGTTATTCAATGAAAAGAAAAGCATACAAATGTTTGAATTCTAATACTAAAAAAATTGTTGAAAGTGCAAATGTAAGAATTGATGAGTTTGCAGAAAGAAATGAAGCTGAAAGTACATAAGAGCCTGAAAGCTACAAATCATTCACATATCTGGATGAGGAAGATTCTAATTCACTACTTGAGAAGACTACTGAACAACAGCATGCACCTGCCAAGTCACAGAGTGGAGTTGCTAAGCAACTAGGAGTGAATGTCGAGCTATCTGATGGAGATGCCAAGTCACAAAATCAACCAGAACTGAATACAAACGATGAACCTAAAGAAAGGATTGAGCCTACTCTAGCAAAATATGTGCCTACTCTAGCAAAATATGTGAGAAGAAATCACAATTCTGATCAAATCATTGGATCAAAGGATTATGTTGTTATGACATGAAGTAAGTTGAAAAATGGCACATGTTTGTTATGTGAATTTGAGCCCAAAATAGTGAAAGATGCTTTAGATAATGAAGATTGGATACAAGCAATGAATGAGGAAATTGAACAAATTGAGAAAAACAAAACTTGGACACTCGTACCTAGGCCGAAGGACAAAAAAGTAATTGGCACAAAGTGGGTATTCAGGAATAAGTTGAATGAACATGGAGATGTGATAAGAAACAAAGCTAGACTGGTATGCAAGGGTTATGCACAGGAGGAAGGAATGACTATGGTGAAACCTTCACCCCAGTTGCTAGATTGGAAGGTGTCATAATCTTACTTGCATATGCAGCCTATAAAGGATTCAAAGTTTATCAGATTGATGTGAAATCTGCATTTCTCAATGGAATCTTTGAAGAAGTGTATGTTGAGCAAGCTGATGGTTTTACAGACCCAAACAAAAGGAATATGGTTTGTAGATTGCATAAAGAATTATATGGATTGAAGCAAGTGCCAAGAGCATGGTATGAGAGATTGCACAACTATCTAATCAAGATTGGATTTGCAAGAACCAATGACAACAACAACCTATACTTAAAGAAAGAGCAAAGAAAAGGTACACTTTTGGCTGAAATTTTTGTAGATGACATCATATTTAGTGGAAATGATATGTTATGTCAAAAATTTGCAACAGAGATGCAAACTGAGTTTGAGATGTCTATGTTTGGTGAAATAAAATTCTTTGTTGGTTTACAAATTTATCAAATGAAAAATGGTATCTATATTACTCAATCTAAATATATCAAAGAGATACTAAAAAATTTTGGAATGGAAGAGTCCAAACCAGTGAGTACGCCCATGGCTACTAGACAGAAGCTGACAAAAGATGATGACACAAAAGAAGTGAACCAAACACTCTACAGATCAATGATTGGAAAACTACAGTATATTGTACACAGTAGACCTGATATTGCCCTAGCTATTGGAATTGTGGCAAGATTTTCTACTAATCCCAAGGAAACTCACATCATGGTAGTAAAAAGGATTCTGAGATACTTGAAAGGAACTGATGACTATGGTCTATACTACAAAAAGAGTGACAAGTTTGAACTCAGAGTTTACACTTACTCTGACTGGGCTGGAAATGTTGATGATAGGAAAAGCACTACTAGTGGAGAATTTCTTTTAGGAAAGAGATTGATCTCATAGACAAGAAAGAAACAAAACTGCACCTCAAAATCTACAGCTGAAGCTGAGTATGTGACAGCAGCAGTGAACTGTTCTAACATTGTGTGGTTGAAGATACTACTGAAAGGTGTGAAGGAAGAAATCACTGACCCAGTTGTCATATATTGTGATAACATGAGTGCTATTAATATTTCTAAAAATCTTGTTATGCACTCAAAGACAAAGCATATAGCTATCAAGTATCATTACTTAAGGGAGCTAGTTCAGAGTAAAGAAGTGAGACTTGATTATGTGAACACTAAAGAACAATTAGCAGACATATTCACAAAAGCACTACCCAAGGATGCTCATGAGTATCTGTGAGGTAAATTGGGGGTGATTCCTCTCACTGAGGCTAATTAAGTTTTGTATGGGACTGTTGCATCAAATATTACATTCAGAATATTTGACACATTGATGCACAGTTAGTCACATTTTAGGATGCTGGCTAAAGTTGTGAAGGTGAACAAGGACAGAAAAGAAAATCATTCATAATCAAGATGACAAGATCAGCATGATACTAAATATCTAAATGATAAATATTTTGACGTCTTTGGTATTATTGTCAAAGAGGGAGAGATTACCTATATATAGGAAGAAGTTAAGGGAGAGATTAACTATAAAGTGGAAACGATTGCCTAGTAAGAGAGATTACCAAGAGAGAAAGATTACATAGAGGAAAAATTACTATTGAAAACATTGAAGTGAATATCTACTCAGAGGGAGTCTATAGATGATTAGACACAGATGACTACAGTGTGATTACAGACATAGAGGGAGAAATGTTTTACAGATAAGAATCAAAATGAAGCTAAAGACATTAATGAAGATTCGTTCATATCAAGGAACACAAGTGAATTTTTGGATTGGTTGGTAACTATGCTTGTTAAATCACTGATTTAATATTTTGTGTTGCCATCAATGCCAAAGAGGGAGATTGTTGGAAAGTGACATTGCAAGCAATTGTTATTTTGTCATTGTTGTCAAACCTTGACAGGTGAGACTATTGTTATCTATTTGAGTACCATATCTATTGTTGATGGAGAAGATTTAGCAAGAAGACCAAGTGAATGGTTGAGTTAAGGAAAATAAAAGGGTACTTGATCAGTTGGCACTCTGGCAAAGTAATCAGTTATTTATCTTTCAAAGATAGTTTTCTAGTTGTTCTGTGTCGAGCAAGTTTTGGTTTGTGCCGAGCAAAGTTTCTTGTGACTAGCAAAGTTGTTCATTGCCGAGCACCAGTGAAATTGTCGAGTGAAAATAGTGATGTTGGCCGACTTACAGTAAATGGATTAATGATGAGATTTGAGATCTCTAGCCGACTTAGTTAATTTTATTGGGATATGTAATGTTAATTAAAGATTGATTCACGTCATTTAATATATGGGTAACCACAATTAATGCAGGGTTTCAAGATTTAATTAGAGACTACTTTGGAAAAGTAAATGTAATGCAAAGATGGGATGATCCGTTGGATCTGACCTAACCTAAGATCTACGATCTTGTTTAAGTGGCAAAAGATTTATCTAACCTAAGAAAAAGAGGTATATGATAACCTCAAGGGGTTATTCATTTAGTATGTTGAAGTGTGCTACTGAATGTGGAAGCACATATGTGTATGCAAGAAGATTGCATGGTTGATTTATTGTTTGGCATAATCTAGCAGAGAAGGCTAAATACAGAAGCATAGAGTTGCATGTGTGATTTCTTGGCAGATTTCCAAGAAGATCAGAAGGTTGAGATGACAATGCGGCCTATCCAATAAGTTAACACTAGAGCTATAATTGGATTTGAATTTGCAAAGTAAGTTGTATGTATCAGATCCCAACTGTTGATTACTTTCTAACCATTGTATCAGTTAAATCCTTTAACAAGGTTGACCTAACATTCATTTGTATAAATCCTCTAACAAGGTAACATTCAGGTGGAATGTTCTAAGTCCTCTAACAAGGCCACTCCTGACAGGGTGATTAAATCCTTTAACCAGGTCACACCTAGCAGTGTGTTATTGTAACCTTTAACAGGGTTGGATCCTCACAGGGCATCACTTCAGAAGAGTGAAAACTTGGTAGCATGTTATTGGTGGTTTTTTCCATATTGGGTTTCCATGTTAAATACTTTTGTCAACTTGTATGAGTGCTTACGGTTTGTTTTATAGTTATGTTTCTACAAAGCTAATTTCAACTGACAGTAAACTGCATGATTAAAGTTGTTGACTTATGCTACTGTTGCCGAGTAAATCTAAAATTTAGAAATTTTTATTTTGCTACATCTAGAGCTGAGGATAACTGATTCACCCCTCCCCTCTCAGTTATTCTAAATTCATTCTAACAGATTGATGTCTGCAAACCGCCAAAGTTTAAACTTTATCTTGTGATTGTAGAAGAGACAGATCCAATGGGAGCCCATTCCCAAGTTCCTCTAAAGGTATTGTTGATCAACGATATCTGATCTTTCTATCATTGCACCATTCAATAGCTAGGCACACTGGAGATGAATCAAGCATATGAGAATATTTTTATAGGCGGGAATCTAAAGCCATAACACAAACACATCAAAGTTAAGGGTTTAACCCACATTTTACATATGTCATAGAACTTCCAGATAAAATGGATTAGATTTTCTCTGAGATGTGTTCATGACATGCTTCTTTGGTTGGAGAAACTAGTGAATATCACCAAGATAATGGTACATCATGTGATAGTATACCCAATGCTCAACAAATCCAAGGAATAAAAAGCCCTACCCTAGGATGACCTAGCCAAGAAGACTCTTGCCGACTAGGATGAAAGATGCATGAGATTAAATGAAGTCACAGACATGGAATTGAAGTTTGGTAGTCATGTGATTGCATAGAAGATATACAGTTCTAGCTGACCAAACAATGTACCATGTTAGGTTGTGGACTTGGCATACACAATGGTCAAGAACAATCTTTCATTCAACCTTGCCGAGTTGCAGCTCATCCAATTGAGAAAAAACATGGAGAGCATCTGAGCATCCAAGACCAATCCGTGTAAGTTTGGTTCACTCTTGGTATGCATATTCTTTTATGTTTAGAAGTTTTTCCCTTCCAAAGGCACAATTGTATGGAAAAAGGACAGACCCATAGTTTATCAGATAAATGAATTCATAGCAGAATTAAGAGATAATTTTGAGATCATCATATATGCATACTTTGATAATTTCAGATAGAAGATGCAAAATAGGTTTAGAATTCCTAAAAAATTGGTAGAAGACTATAAAGATGATGTTTTTTTCCTAGATGACTATGACAAAGTATACATTCAAGTAGTCAAGCCTAGGGTTTCATGGGTGAAACCTCTTGCATATAAGATTAATATTGATAAAACAAAAGACATCATTAAAGCTCTTATGAATGAGCTTGTTGACCCTAAAGCACCATACTTTGGTACCTATGAATAAGAAAAGGGCAAATATCTTTAGAAATTGAGATTCCTAAATTCTAGAAGAGAGGAAGGAAGAGAATTGAGAATATTGGAAAGAAATATGGCAAGGCTTCTGACTATCCTCCTTCAATCACTGAAAGAAAAGGAGATAACATAAAGATAGAAGATGATGAATCTAAGAAAGAAGAAGAAGAGGTAGAAGCAGAGCCTCCTTGGAAGAAGAGGCTAGCCCCCAAGAAAATACCTAAGGCCTCTACCCCTTCTTTCACTAGATCCAAAAGAAAACTAAAATTTCCTAAGGAAGATGAAGAAGAAGAAGAAGATACAGTAATATTCAAGAAGCCACCACCTACTTTTGAGCAGAGGATTACAAACTTGAAAGGAGGTAGTGGTATGGGATCTATAAAATCATTGAACTATGCTACCAGAACTAAAGATAAGCAGAAGATGATTGAGGATGCAATAGTAGAGAAAATGGCAAGATGGAAGTATGATCCATCTGAGTTGAAAAGCCATATGATTGAAGACCTTCTCAAGGTAGTCACCATTCACTAGCACAATGCAATACAGATTAAAAAGGACATTAGAATGGAAACCTTGAAGCAAATCATGCCTACTATAACTAGTAAAGAGGAAAAAGATGCTATGACTCAGTATGAGAGTAATCACACTCCAAGGTTTAGGACTTTTTAAATCTTAAACAAGAAAATAGAAGATGTTGTGTAGGCCGCAACAAAGATATGGAAAATTATTTTTGAAATCAAGGAAGATGATAAGACAGAAAAATAGAGTACAGACCCTCTTGTGCAGGATAAAGAGGAAGAGTTACCTGAGGTTCAAACCATTGAAGAATCTAATGTTGAATAGATTGCAGTAGAAGTGATGGCATCCCTTCCCCAATCACATATTCAGAAAAGCATATCTCTAAGCAAGGAAAAGACTACAGAATCTACATCAAGTCAAGTAGGAACTGGGCATCAGGCTCCACCTACTACTGGTCCAAGCCAAACTGAGTCACAAAAGGATACTGTGAATGTCTCTACAGTTGATACAGATCCTATAGTTGGTGCAAAGAATGTCAATGACCTATTCCAACTGAATACTGAGGAGAACACTAAGGATATAAAGGATAAGGGTGATGATGGGAAAGGTAAATAAATCATTCCATCAAAGGTCAAGGGTAAAGAAACAATCACTGATGAAATTGATTTTGAGGAAGACATTGTGATTCCTAATTGGGATCTTTCTAACCTGACAGCTGCGCAAATGGATATACTTGTTGATTTGTGGAAGAAAAGAGAAAGACAAAAAAAGCGCCAAGATGAGAAGAAAAGGAATAGAGTACTGGAAGATATCAAAGGTATATTCCTTGATTCTATAAAAATTGAAGTCAATGAGAATGAATCTATAATGGACCAACTTGTTGACATAGTTCACAGGTTCAACAAAGATCTTAATGGTCAAGAGAAATTACTGCAGAAGGCAAAATGGAAATTTAAGAATAGGGTTCTAGAGAATGTTTCAAGTAAGATTGCAATAGATCAAGTGAAGCTAACAAATATCATTAGCTCTCTAGAAACCACTGTAAACAATGTTGTATCATTATTTGTAAAGTTGAGTGACACTTCCAACTTTACCACAGGAATAAAAGACAAGTTGACTATGATTGATATAGATTTGAAGGCAAGTGCAAACCAGTTGGCGCTTGACCCTAGTTCAAGTTCAACACATTTTGTGAAAATCAAGTATCTGATAGATATGCACGGAGAGCTACTAAGGGAAGAAAGTAGAACAAGGGAATCCCTTACAGCTATATAGAGCCAACTCCTTCCACACATGGATGTTATGTAGAAACATATTTCTTGTGCAAAGACACTCATACATGATAACAAATTTTCAGCTGCAGAGCTTATGATGGAGTTGTCAGCAAAGATTCAGATTGAGTTGCACATCCTGAAGGTGCTACAAGATAATTGGGACAAAACTTTGTCTCAAATTTTGAATGTACATAGTGATTTCCTTTTCTACTTTGGTATTACCTTGTAGAATATATTTATATAGAGGAAAAGATAGAATTTATATATATGAGTAAATACATGTACATAGTAGAGGAAGATATACATATCACAGAATAAAAATAGTTTTGAAAAATAAAAAATAGAGTCAGTTGTAATCGAGCTACACGACAGTTTTCAAAACCTAAGCACATGGTAAGGGGGAGTTTTGACTCAGCAGTTTGATCAAATTTTTGTATGATAAGTGTTTTTGGACACTAATGCCAAAGGGGGAGATTTTTGAACTTATGACAAGACTTGTTGTCAATTAGTGCCAAAACACTTAGTCATTATAGTGTTGATCAAGCCAGTAGCTTGAAGTGCAGCCTGAGAAGTTGCATTATTGACCGAGCAGACAGTGGAAATCAGTATCACCTGAGTCACCAGTATTACCCAAGTGATCAATGTGACCTAAGTACCCAGTGTAGCCAGAGTGCTAGAGATTGGTAGTTTACTATGTTGCCCAAGTATCAGCATATTGCCCGAGGGTTAGTATATCACTCGAGTGGATTACTGGACTTGAGTATCAGTATTGGGTCAACTTAGTTGTTATTATTGGATATTAATTTATATTATGGAAGCCAACTTATGAAGGTATTTTTTTGAATAAGATATATATGTAAGATACTTTTTTTATCGAAAGGTGTGTAAGAGAAGTAGCAATAGCAGAGTATGGATATGCTAATATGAAGTGGCAGTTTGATTAGAAGGCTACAATAGTCTAAAGGAATAGAAGTGACTCATCTATCACATTCAGGTGATCAGTATTGTATCATTGGACCTCATTCAGCAAATCAGAGTTTCACAGCAGATCTTCTTCTGGTTCATCTTAACAGGTGTATTAACAAAATCCTTTAACTGGGTGGACTTAACACTTCTTTACAAATCTCCTAACAGAGTTGCATAATTAATTGTATTGTAAAAATCCTTTCACAAGGTGGACCTAATAGTCCTTATTTCTCCTAATAGGGTAGGCCATAAGAAGTGGTCAATTGTAAGCTTTAACAGGATAAATTTGTACCATAGTACTAAATCTTGTGGGTACCATCCCCACCCCAGTTTTACTTTCTATTTGGAAGGTTTCCAGGTAACCAAATATTGTGTCAAGTGTTGTGGATGTTTATTGTTTTTCTATGTCATGCATGCAATTAGATTAGTCCATCTAATAAAGGATAAAGAGAATAAGTTTTATTGGTTCCTGATTCACCCCCCCCTCCCCAGTCACCTAGCCTCAATAAATTTCCAACAAAACCATCCTAGTGGTTTATCTTGGTCCAACTTGTCTGGACAAGGAGCTTCTGGTACATTGATAAACCAAGGGTTCCTTAGTTCACTACATTGTCTTTGTCTTTGGCATTTTAGGTGTTTTATGCAATAATTCTTCTAAGTTGCATAAGTGTCTAAGGTCATGTTTGACCATGATTTACCTTTTCTTAGGTGTCTTGGGTCATGTTCCATCCATTTTGGATGCCATACCCACTTTGTTGTTAGTGGTTGATAAAATGTTGTCAATTTTGCATTTGGTATCAATGCAACTTTTCAAAATGTTGCTTAAATGTTTCTCGAATGTTGAAACTCACCTCCCAATGATCTCAACCACATTTGGATTGGTTGAATCAGTTATGGGATGGTATTTATGTTGTTTGCAGTCGGTACAGTCAGGATTTTTTGGCACAGTAACATTTTGAAGCAGTTTTTAATGAAAAACCATTGTTTTCTGAGTATTATCTGCATTGTACGGTCGTGTACGGGCATCACCGCCTGATCAAGTGTAACCAAAATATTGGTTGATGACTTTTATTTATTTTTCACTTGATTTGGTTTGGTTTGGTTTTCATTGGTGTAAGTTAGAAGGCAATTTGTATCTGCAGGTCTGAAACCCTCCATTTTCAGGGTATGTGATGGAAATTAATATTTTTAGTAAGATTTTCATTTTCTTCATCTTCTAAATCTTGAATTTCCTCTTTTTCTTGACTAATAAATTTTTGAATAAATTCCATTAAATGACATCATCATAGTCATCTATCCATACTGCCAGTAACATGGGCTTCTTATTTTGTTAATTGACCAATAGGAAATTATCTTCCTTTTGTTAGCAATTTAGCCAGTGACATGGGCTTCCTCTTGCATATAGTAGGATAAATTAAGGGTTTTACCTTTTTTCATTTTTTTTTGTGTTGTCTAACTTGCTTACATACTTGTTCATTTACCTTAGTGAGGAACTAGATTAGTTAGGGAAATGTATTTCTCTCAAAGTCACATGCTCTATAACAAGGTTTTCTAATACCCTTTTATGATAGTATTCTCCTAAACCTCAAAAACATTTGATGAAGTTTGTATAAATGAGTTCATGGTTTTGTTCTTGACTTAATTGGTAGAAATTCTGAAATTATTCAACACACTACTAATCAAACTATTTCAGGTCACAAAATTTATTATTCATAAATCTATTGTACTCCATCCTTTCAATTGAATCTATTGTGGAGAGTGAGCTATGCCAAGATAGAGGACTACACACTCAATAATTGATTGGGCCCTTGAATCCTACTTTTCTATTGTTTATCAACATAGCAAGTCAGGTCATTAATATCAAAGGAGAAAGCCCACGATGATATTGATTGCATTATATTTTATCCAAAGAGCCAATCTGGTGTGTATATGATATAATTGATTCACATGTTGACCAGATTATATATCTTTATGTAATTTCCAGAATATATGATTTATAATCTGAGTTGTTATAGTTTTTGAAAGAAATTTTGATTCTTATTCTGAGTTGTTATTTTGATTTAAATTCTGATTTGTTATGTCCAACTTCTTATTGAGTGTAATAAATTCTGATTCTTAATCTGAGTTGCTATAGTTTTTGAAACTTCTATTTTCTCAATTTCTTAGCTGGTGTTGGAATTCTGTCACATTATTGAATTTTTATCTCCAATTTATTGATGGGTGTTATAAATTCTGATCCACGATCCAAATTATTTGAAACTTTTTTTCCCCAATTTCTTAGCTGGTGTTAGATTTCTGATTCATTATGTGAATTATTATCGACTAAATAAATATCATACATATAACTATAATTTTTTTCTTTTAATCTTGTTGTATCATTTACTTATTTTTTTATAAAATTGTTATAAGTTTTTGATAATGAAGATAGACAACATACAAGGAATCAAATAACCCCTCTATTTTGACATGGTTGTCTTCTGGTGCATAGTGCACACAACACAAGTGTACTTGGCCTGCTCTCTTTGACAATTGGATGATGTTCCCACAATCTCTATACTCCTTTAAACAAACTCTAAAACTTGTTGACTGTCTCAATATGTTGGGTTCCCTCAATGCAATGTCATTCTTGCATGGGACAACAACATTAAGTCTTCATAGCTCCTAGCTTCATACTCTCCAACCTATCCAACATGGATTATTTACCTTACCAAGGCTTAGACTTCCACTAAGGGTTATAAATTACCATATACCCCTAAGAATTTAATTCCTTCAGTCCATTAGGGCTTACCAGTCCTACAAACAAGAAATCACATAAAGATGCCTTTTCTTCCTAGGCCTGCAACAATGAGCTTTTTCTGCAAATTTGGTATTGGTTATAAAACCAAGATTGATGAGAATAGTTCTTAGGTATCTCCAATATAAATTTTCAACCTCCAAGAAATCAGACTTTACAAAGTCTGCAAACACCAACACAAACTTAGAGTGTTTTCTCCTTCTCTATCAGGTCTGCAGCAGTGAATTTTCCTTCTAACTCTGACAATGGCATGGGACCAATTCTATTGCATGTGTGTTTCAGAGCCTTTAAATCTCCTATAACAAACCCCAAAGTAACTTTGATAAGTTCTATTCCAGCAGCTACAAATGGTCACAAGGACACCTAGGCCTAATTGATCATATTAGTCTAGGGCCTGATGGAATGGTTAGTAGATGGGAGTCTAGAATGAATGTAGTCATTTGGAGTTTCCCAACAACCTTCAAGGGATTCAACACACTCAACAACTTGATCCAAAATTGGTTTTGGTTTGGATTTATTGACAAATGTTGCATCTTCAAGAGCTCTAAACTCCTCCTCCTCTCCAACTATGCAGGCTACTTCTTCACTTGGCCAATAAAAAAACAAGGATGTGATATCCATAAAATCCTCTTTAATAGGGGGTAACAATCTGTGGTATACAAAATCAACCATTCAGTCACTAATATCTTCCTCTTCTACAATCTCCCCTTCTCTAAGTAACTCTAATATTATATTATTATTCATATTTCTATTGTTGATGGCCATTTGTGAGCCAGTCATCTCCAGCAGAAGTGGAATGCCTCCACAAAGCTTGAGCAGAGCATCTATGTTCCTTTCATCATTGTACTGTGAAACATTATTCAACAAAAGATTTTTTGTCACTGGTGATGGAAGAGGGCTAACAGGGAATTGTCAACATTGGATATTCCAGGTAATAAATATGTCTGTCTACTGGAGATTTCTGGTAGTGAGAAGTAGTATGCTCTTGGGTGGAAGGAAACTACCCAATTCTGCATGTAGAAGTTGTTTTAGATCCTCTCTATTCAGAGCATTGTCAATGTATAGAAATGCAGGTTGATTAGGATTTTTTTATAAGAAATACCAGATCATTCTCTGACCTTAGTGACAGTCTATCAATTTCACATTCTAGTGGAACAATCCATTCAGGATCTATTCTTGAAGGACTTTAAGATCATTCTTGGTAGAATTTTGTTCCATATGACTTCTGCAATGGTTATAGTTTTGGAGGTCAACGTGGGCATAAAATTTATTAGCGAGTGTTGTTTTACCCATCCCTCCAAATTCATAGACAACCACTACCTGAATTGATGTATGTTGTACATTCAAATCTAATAGTCGGATTACTGTTTCTAGACCTCTCTCAATTCCAACTATATTGGAGTTGTGAAAAAACTAAATCAGAATTTATGGGGAAACTCTAAACATAGCAGGAAATAATTATGGGGAAACTCTAAACATATAATGAGGAGGATGTCAATCACTTTTAGTCACATGCCCCTTCTCATTAGAATGCTGGCAATAGATGTGTGTGCCAAGCTTGGTTGGATATCATTACTTTCAAATGTCATTTTAACATTATTTAAATCATGTCCCATCTTGTTTAAATAGAGCCTTTGTGAAAATCCTTGGATCACATCCCCTCATTTTTTATATGAGAATTATGGAAGGAAAAAAATAAGAGAATTTAACAAATCATAATCATGTATATTGCAAAGACGCTCTAAGCTGATGAATAGGATGATAACTCATAATAATGATAGGATTACCTTTGATGTGTGCTATTGTATCCTCCAATTATGTTGTTCTTTGTAAACATTTTACATTCATAGAAATCTAGGAGCAAACAAAATCATTTCTATAAACAAACAAAATCTAGGAGCAAGCAAAACAATCCATATATAGAAAAAAATAAAATCATTTCTTAGTAATAATCAAGAAAACCATTATGCAATTTGTTTCACAACAATTAGGAGCAATTAGTTATCGATTGAATCAGAGATCCTCCAAATCTCTCCTTAGCAATTAGAATTGCAAGAACAAAACAATCTATATATGCACACAAACAATAGAAACAAAGAAAATCATAAAGGAAACCAAACAAAAAGCATTCCAAATCATATCATGTCTATCACAAAGATTCTCTAAGCCGATGACTAGGATGATAACTCACAATAATGATAGGCTTACCTCTGATGTGTGCTATTGTATCCTCCAATTGTGGACGAAGCAACTTGTTAGGGATTTTTCTTGTATGAATCACAGTGCTTGAAATGACTACTTGAACACTATGCCTTCTAATACTGATTCAGAGACAAGAAAAGCCTAATTTCTAAGGACTGGATAAGGTCCTTCTTCATTTTTGAGCTCCACATATACTCAGGCAGGTTTTACCTCTTATGATTACTGTTTACACAGTATTTTATAGTGTGGACACTGATTTTCTATGTATCTTTGTTAAGTCAACTTATAAATCACCTTGTAAATAACCAAGCATAACCAGATGCAAGATTTAACCATACAGACCATGATTGTAAATATAGCAAATATCAGTGATACAAGGATTTTAATCCTTCTTCCTTTTCTTATAGGAGGGATAACCTAATGGATTCACTCTCCAAGGAATCACTAAAGTGGACAGTGTCCTGCTGACATAGGTCCTTAACAAGTTCAGTTTGTTTGTTCTTAGTAACAAAAGTATTTTGATTGAATTTGGTTCTGATATCTTGAAATAACTTGGACAAAGATAGATTATCAGACTAATTTTTGGACCAGTGCCTATCCTTTGAGCTATAGAGTCAAATAGGCTAAGATTTCATAGAAACAAAATACAGCAGATTGCCTTACAACCCACATACAATTCAGGTAAGTTGCCTTACAAGTTACCCTGTCACCTCAAAACTATTGTATCAAATCCTTAAACAAAGCAGTATGCTCCTTG
>MU227120.1:2673118-2710464 GCA_018584345.1 Thuja plicata | reverse complement strand
GCACTCTACATAGGGCATAAGCATTATACTTAATGTAGAAGTGTAGATCCTTATAAGAATATGGATTAGGCTCTTTCATAGGATCTAAGTAATTTCTCACTTCTTTTAACATGTGTTTCTTCAATAATCCTTTAGCAATACCAGGCTTGGAACTATACCCCTTCTCTTGTTTTGTCATGTCAATTTTAGTAGACATGGCGCTAAATAAGCCAAAGGCTTGCATGAATGAGTTCCTATTTAAAATTAGTAGGGCAGTGCCATCATCCCTTTTGATGGTCTTTGTCAGGGCATCATAGTGATTATCTAGGTCCAAAAATAGGTCTACATCTAGGAAGACATCAAGAACAAGCAATCTAGCCAAACCACATGTCCAAGGGTTTGATACTGGGATGGGCTTATCAGAATTTTTATAGAAATAGGTGAAGAGGGAGAAACCTGTTTTCCCTAGAGTCACAGCATCTCGAATATCTTTGTATTCATCCAGGAGGACACTTGCATTGGCCTTCTTATTTTGCGTTGAACTTGGCAGGAGACGGAGAAACTCATCACAGAAACTTGCTTTTCCTTTCTGTTCCTCTTCACTCCCACCACTTGTCAAAGCAACACTCATAGCTCCGCTCATATTTGCAATGCCTGAATCTCTAATCGATATTGAAACAAATCTATTTCTGAAATCAACTAACTGTTCTGTGCATAATTTTCTGCAATTTAGAATTCTCTGATGAACTTTGGAAACACCGTAAACTAAGCAGAATATCTCTTTTTCTGAAAAATTAGCAACTTGGCTCTGAAAACTGAAAGCACGGTGAATGAGAATGAATGCACTATCAACTTCTTATAGCCATCATTCAGAGTACACAGCTCATAATTTGGAAACATCAGTTCTGTCATTAATTTGTCATGCTGTGAACTTGAACAAAAACCTAGCCGTAGTTTCTGAGCTTGACAGGAAATCAAATTTTTGAAAGTGAATCCTTGGAGCAATCATATAACATTTAAATGAGCTGACATGTCACACTGTGATTCATTATTTGCCTTACATCTTAGCTACCCTTTTTGTACAGTGATCAAAATACAAGCCTGTGATTGGTTGCCGGGCGATTCATACTGTCACATCGAAAAAATTGCTGCCGCTTTTAGATTTTGTGAATCAGGCGACTGCATTAAGTCTCTTTGTCGCGGGCCTCTGTTACTAACCATGGTTCCATCTCAAGACTTGGCGACAATGCAGTTTCTTACCTTTGGCTGACCCAAGTTACAATCTGGCGATCATGCGACCCAATTGAAATCATAGTCGCGCAGAGTTAACAGTAACTCATCATTCATTCTGAGACCTTGCGACTAACCGTTACCCTTAACCTTCTCATTTATCTCCCTGTCGCCAAATTATTTTATTCTATTTCAAGACTATGCGACAATGCTTAGTTGCCCAATCGTGGAATCAAGTCCTGAGCATTTAATTTTACCTTAACAAGTTATAAGCGCCCCCTTTTTTGCTTCTGACGACTACGCGACATACCTTAATCACTAAGTCGGGAGGACTTTTTTTGTAGGGCACCTTTCTTCTCAGACTTCGCGACCACCGTCAAATCCTTTTATTTATTCATCCTACGGCCGTTGTTTAATCGCCATATGTTCATGCCTGCCCTTAAATCATTCTCAAACACTGCGACTGAAGGGAAAGTACTTAGTCTTGTTGTCGCTGAGTCCCTTTTCTTCTTCTGGCGACCATGCGATAACCTTCTCTCATCCATTCGCCTTATGACAGATGTCACTCAATCATTGGTTCACTTACTACATACTGGAGACTGAGTCATCATTCTTTTCTGGCGACAAGCCGACTAAGCATTACTACAAACCACAAACGGTCAGTCGCGTAGTCTCAGTTAAAATCCCTTAACCGCTGTTCTATTTCAAGACATCATGACTAAAGGCCTCACTTAACTGTTAACTTTGACTCATTTGGCGATAAAAAGACAAAAGGTAATCGCGAAGTCTGAAGACATTTTCATAACAGTTAAAAAATCTCCCGCGATCACCCGACTAAGAAGTGGGTCCCTTCTACATAAAGCTTTATAAGATGGTTATCTTGCGACTACCCGACATGAAAGAATTGCTGAGTCTCAGAAGGCCAAAGGAATATTCTGATTTTGAACGAGACCACGCGACACAAGGAAAACGCCAAGTCGGGAAGGCTTATGGAATATTCGACTGGAGTAACGCGACGAGGTGACTTAAATTAAAACACATGCCTTAAGTGAATGGAAAAAGTAACGCTGAAACATAAGCGCCATGACCTAGGGTTTCTTTTCATCGTTTAACACTTGGAAAGACAAGGGTTTTCAGGGTTCTTACAAATTGAGCAAAGTTTAGACTTGAAAACCTGAAACTTGACATGGGTAAGGCCACAAGGAATGAGATATAGCAGAATTGAGCACAACAAAATACAAAGAGCAGGACAAGGAACAAGGAAAACTGCCAAAACAAGAAATACAACCAACACAACTCATAAAGTTCAGCCATGCCCTCTCCAGTCTCTATAATGAAGTTATTGTTTCCAATTCTTGAGAACATTATTTCGTTCATGCAAGTCATTGTATTTTTATAGATAGATCTTTTATTGAGTGGAGTAAACAAATATTGTGAGCTTTCCATATTATTTAAGTGTTTTTTCACAATTTTATTTGTCAAAGATTGAATTAAGGATTAAGCGTTTTGTCACAATTTTATTCGTACATTGATGAGAATCAATGATCGGGGGTTTTTAGATTCTGAGAAGACGTATATTCAGTGGAGGCTAGAAGGGATATTTGTGGAGATTTTCTAGATGTCTAAAATTATAGAGAATATCTTCCTTACTGAGTTGAGGTGGGACAAAAGTGAGGACGAGGGTTTTGAGATTGAGTATCGATGCAGAGATGATGATTCAGTAACCTAGGTCTATAAAACCTTCACAAAATCCATTCTTTGGCCTCCACTCATACCTCTTCTCAGAATCTAGAAAATTTAGATATTGTTTCTCATCCATACATGAAATGTGCTAGTGATCATATAAAATTCCTTCAGGCCTCTAGTATTGATGAGTTGCACAAGTGTAAAAGGTTTTTGCGAGACTGGGATCAATTATAAGAAGGTAAAAAAAAAGATAATATTATTGTATCTTTTGTTTCTTTTATCCATTCATATTTTCTGCCTTCTCTTCATCTTTAGTTATATATTGGATACTGTGCAATGTACATAAAGGCAAGGTAGTGATTATTCTCAACGACCGACAGGCATAAGTCTTCCAGGCCTTACCCAGTAGCTAGGACTAAAGATAGTAGAGCTCAAGAGACCATTATAGTTGGTCTCCGTCTTTGGTCCATATTACTAACAAAATGTTTTACCTTTCATTATCTCATCAAATGCGGTGATCTGAAATAATTTAATAGTTGGTATTTTCATGTATAACGTACATTATTTTAGTTTGAAACTGCATGAATTTATCTATTTCCCACACTTATGGATTGCGGGGACATCGATAAATAAACATCCCCTCCCGTGGCCTGAGTAATGCAGGCCACGGGAGGAGATGATTCTTTATTGGTGTCTTCGTAGTCCACAAGTGTACGAAGTACATAAATTTGTGCAACATCAACTTAAATAATATGTCATCATGAAAATATTATATTAGATTCTTTCAGATCAGCGCATTTAATGAGTTAATGAAAGGTAAAATGTTTTGTCAGTAATATGGACCAAAGACGGAGACCCTCTATGATGGTCTCTTGAGCTTCATTATCTTTAGTGTGCATGTCTGTCTCTTTTTTGACTCTTATGACAACTGTTTCAACAAAAGTGTTATACGTAAGATGGGTATTCCTATCGGAAATTCATTGCATGTCCGATGGCATCCCAACAGGTTTAACGTTGGATAGACTAAATTTTTGACAGCTAGGTTTGACGACAGTGCTATACGTTCGATGGGTTTCCCTGTCGGAAGGTCACTGCATGTCCGTCGGCATCCTGGTAGGTATAATGTCAGATAGACTATATTTTCAACAGCTAGGTTTGATGGGAGTGTTATACATCTAACAGGTTATCCTATTGGATAGTCATTGCATATCCGTTGACATCCTAATAGGTATAACGTTGGAGAGACTCTATTCTCAATAGATAGTTTCAACGGGACTGCTATATGTCCGACGGGTTTTCCTATCAGACAATCACTCCATTTTTGACAATAAGTTTGATGGGACTAATATACATTCGATAGGTTTTTCTATCCGACAGTCACTGCATATTCATTGACATCCCGACAGGTATAATGTTAGAGAGACTCTATTTTTGACAAATAGTTTCAACGGGACTACTATACATCTAACGGGTTTTCCTATCGGACACTCAGTGCCTATCCATTGGCATTCTGACAGTCTATCCGTCGAAGAGTCTACATGTTCTGTTGGTGTTCTGATAGATGTACCATATGAAATACTATAATATGTTTCTATTAGTGTGGTAAGTTCTGACAAATAGCGATGTCAGAATACCAACGGTTACCACTTTCGTAGCATTTTCCAACGAAATAACCCTGATGGGTACATCTGTCAAATTGCCGACAAAAAGGTGTTGAAAATATGATAGGTAGTCGTTAGAATCAGGCCTCAAATGTACTAGTGATCAATGGGGCATCAATCAAATTAGGGTTTCACATCAGGCAGTTCATTTTTCATCAGGTTATCAAATCAGGTTTATCATATCAATCAAATCAGTCAATCAAGTCAGGACATCAATTTTCTTTTAATCAATGTGCTTCAGTACACATCAATTCAAAGAGAGACATTTGTAGACACCTAAATTTGGTCAGGTGTACTTATCAAATCAAATGGTAATTTACCAAACCAAATGGAAGCTAATTAAATTAAATGGGACTAAATCACATTAAATCAAGGATCAATTAATAAATATATCGATTAATTAAATATAAGCCTAAAAGGGATAAATCAAAGCTATGTAATTGGTTTAAACAATTAATTATATAGTTTAAATCAAAATCAACCTATTCCCTTACATGGCTAATTTAATTAATTAATTGAATTTATTAAATCCTTATTTATTTCAACAAAGGAGACAAGAATTCAAAGAGCCAATGAGAATCAAGGATTGAAAGCACATGGATCACTCCAAACTTTGCAATCTTGATCACTCATTCAACCCTTCAACATCCTCACCACTCAATTTGTCTCTTTGTCCCAACCTTTGATACCACCATTTAAATGGTCTCTCCATTTGAAACCATTTGAAATCCTTCAACTCAACCAAGATTTGATCATGATCAATTTAACTCTACCCCCTACCCTTGGGAAATCTTATAAATTCCAAGCATTTTGAGAGCATTATTAATCCTAGACATTCATGAGCAATTGCATCTACACTATAGAGAAATTCATCAAGATCATAATAATTGAGAGCAATTTGAGAATATAATAGAGCAATTTGAGAGCAAGATTGAATGAATTGCATTGCAATTTGAAAGTTTAGAGCTAGATTAGGCATTACCATACATCAATTCTCATTCTAGGACTGTCACTAATGGAGATTAAGGTTTAAAGCTTCATTAGCATGCTTAGTTGGAGAGCCATGGAATGCTTATTGTTATTTTGTCAATTCTTTGAGTTAAATTAGACTTTTATTTTCATAGAATTGATAGATTTCAAACTAATTTCATGAAGATATACTTTATATATACATAAAAGGTAATGTTGGAACATAAGGAGCCATTAATCCCCACAAATACTAATATACTACAAATGGAAGATGGGGAAGGGACAATCCAAAAAAGGAAGACGAGGAGTGTGACAACAAATATGGTTGTTACAGATAATGGTAGTCGCCACTCTATTTATATAGATTTTCAAAACATAAAGGTGTGGCAAGGAACTTCACTAATGGTTTGGGGAAGACCCTTGTGGTAGGCAAAAAAAAAAGAAATGAGGACCCTCTCATGGAACATGAGGGGCTTGAACAAATCTTAGAAATATAATTCTCTACAATGTTGTATTCTAGAAGGAAAAATGGAGATTCTTCTTCTAAAAGAAGTGAAGATGAATGGGCATACCTTTACTATCGTGGGTAAAGTTATTTGATCAGGTTCTTCCTTCACTGTTAGTGATGTTATAGGGGTCTTAGGGGGAATTGTTACTATATGGGACCCAATAGAAGTTAGATGAAATCCAATCTATATGTTAAATGTCTATGCACCCAATACCCATGTTGGTAGGTGTATGGTGTGGAAAGGGATAGCAAAAATTATCTAGACAGATAAATATTCTCTATGGATGGTGGGTGGTGATTTCAATATACCCCTTTTCCACTTTGAGAAGATGAGGGAATAGAAAACTACTTTGACAACATGGCTGACTTTGCGGCCTTTATCAATGATACTATTCTTTTGGATATTGATCTATCAGGACAACCATCCACATTGCCAAATAATAGGAAAGGCGTTAGTTTGATCCAAGTAAGAATGGACATATTTTTGGTTTTAGTGAATTGGGATGTGAGTTACAATGCTAGGCTCGCTACCCTTCTAATAAAAGTTTTAGATCATAGCCCAATTCTGTTAAAATGGAATGAAAAATATGTCCAAGGTCCTGTCCCTTTTAGATATGAGATCATGAGGTCTACACATCGATATTTTAAAAAATGTTGTGAACACTAGTGGAACACTCCTATTTAGGGCTCTGTTATTTTACGTGACTAAAAATTGGAAACAAGTAAGAAACTTGTGAGAGGCTTGAATAAATCAACTTTTAAAGATATCTTTGTCCAAAAATAGGAGATTGACACAAATCTAAAACCATTCAGGAAAAAATGGATAAGGGAAAAAGATCACATGATATATGTGAGGCGCAAGAAGTATTACGAGACTGATGAAAGGAGAATATATATATATATATATATATATATATATATATATATATATATATATGGTTCAGGAGCACCTTGAAGACAAGAAAACACTCATGGAATGCCATGAGTCTAAATCAATGTAATTAGGTTTCCTTAAGATGTTAGGGTCCTATGGACCAACTTTTGTTTGTAATAAAGACCCACTTGTAAGGCCATTGACATGATTAGCATATATAAGCCTTCATAGTCAAATCTCATCAAAGGGTCCATAATAGAGTAGGGATTAATGTTTTGAGTTTTTAGGATGTTTTGAGTCATAATGCACCTATTTTTCATGATTATAATAGTTTGGGTGCAAGAGTGTCAAGTTGTTGCAATATTGCTAAGTTGACAAAAAGTTGCTTGACAACTTTTTGAGAAGTTGTAGCTCTATAGTTTTACAACTTTTTGACAACAAGTTGTAGCTCTGTAGTTTTCAGCCGCTTACTCCCTCCAACGATCATAAATTTCAAAATTAGGTTATGGGACTTATCCTATTTCTATATAAGACCTTTTGATGTTGAAATCAGGTAGAGTTGATGGTTGGTTGGCGTGATAAAATAAAAATAAAAAATTCATAATTTTCTTGCAAACTATCACCTTGCTCATGTTGCCATTGATTCATACTGATTGGTTATGATCTAAATTTGATATGGATGTGTAGGTATATGATTTAAGATCATAAAAACTTGTTTGAATCAGATTTGGTGGATTTTGGAGTATTTTAGAAGCAATTTACAGCGAATGGTTATGAGTCCCTCACTTTCCAAGGGTTTGGGCTTGTAATGCCTCTAACTTAGTTTTCCATTGAGGAAATTTCACGGCCTCTGGGGGAAGAAAAGTAGAGGATATGTATAATAGATTCCCAAAATCACTTTTCTGGAAAGTTTTGGCAGACAGGAGAAATTGCAAGCCCTAGTCGGGCATCCACATGTGATCGGCTTGTCTGGAAGAGAAAAAATATTGCATAAATGATCAATAGGAGTGGTTCAAAACTAGGAGTTTGTGGATTTGGTGTTTCTATGGATTGGTAGCACTAGTTAGACCATTTTATTGTTTGGTTCAACCCATTTTAGGGCACTTGCTATGTAAACCAAGCCTAATTATGCCTAGTAGTCCTAATTGGCCTAGTTGGGGTTTTGTCATCAGAAAGGGGAGTTAGAGCCTGAAACTTCATAATATTTTAGACCTTAAAAAAGGGTATCCAAATCCTACACTTTTTTGGGGTCATTTGGTGATTTGGAGAAATAAGTCATAATTACTCATTAGGTCGACCTAATTCAATTAGGGCTTCCTCCCAGTCAATTTTGTGCAGTCTAAACAAATGCCCTAAAAGGTTGCATTCAATTGTTGATTTGGGATTTTCTAATCATGTTAAGGATCTTCTGGTCCACCCCTACCATGGTGAAGTTATTTTGATGTATTTGTGCAGAACTCTAGCCTATGAGGAGTTAGGATTAAGGAATGGATCTTATGGATCTTGTCACACAAATTGTGTGAATTCTTTGTTGAGGTTTCTAGCATATCCAAAGGTGTTGAGATTCCCTTTAGGACTTAAGGAAGTTTTGGAACTTGTGATTTTGGCTATCCAAGTAGAACTGATCAATGTTGTAGGTATAGGCTAAGGAAATCAAGTTTCCCTATTGGCTCTACATCATAGTGGTATTAGAGAAGGAGATTGGTCTCTGTGAAAAGACAATAACAGTATATGTCAGAGGAATTTGAATGTGAGGATCCAAGCATTTCTCCAAATTAAACAAAACTTTAAGCTTAACTCCATATCTGATAAATGAACAATGAAGCACAAATCCACAACACATCAAGAACACATAACACCAAGCTTTTTTGCATTGAAACCATGTTAGGGGGAACCATAGTGGGGATGAACCTACAAGCTGATGTACTCTATTAAAAGCACTATACCCTAGTAGGAGTATTACAATAGGAATACACATGCATTTAGGCACACCGCCTAGAACTCACTGCTCAAATACAAAAAGGCTTACTTCTGTGGGAAGGCTCATTGCCTTACAAATACTCATGGACTACAATTCACAGGTCATGAACTGTACATTAGCATCTTCAAGATGTCTGGATCAGTTCCATTGAAGTACATATCACAACTTTCTTTCCACACTAGATACCTCCCTTTATTTGCATATCCACACATCCATACTCCCACACACATGAATATTACATTAATTTATACAAATCATCAACCTTGGAAATATCAACAAGGTCGACTTCACTCTCACCACCTAATTACAAAAAAATAACCATACATGATACAATTTTTAATGCGAACCAAGAAATATCGGATAAGACATAGCTCAGAATAAAATCATACGCCTCGAACATGAAACACGTCCAAAAATTATGCCTCGATCATCTACAACACAGTACACTTAGCATGTCAGCCAAGAACATGAAGAACACCAACTCACCAATTGAAATCTTCAATTGTCAGCACCACGATCAATGTGAACTAGAAACACAATAGGATAATGATCTAGAAACATCCACATCAACTCAAATTACTGGAATCAATAACATCAATATACTGAACCTCAAGAACACTAATAACAACGACTGCCATCTAAGAAAAATTACTTGCGTGTCTCCAAATCACAAACCAATTGAGTTGAGGACACACATTAATGTCCCAAGCATGCTCACCAAATCCACATAGAAAAATATTGCAATGTGGAGCACTATGGATCAAAATCTTGTCACAGTGTCACCACTAAACAACTGAAAAAGCAGTCTCAACACAGAAACTCATAACTCACTCAAATCTTTATGCGAAACTCTGTAAATTGAACTGAATCAACTACAAACATCCTTCTATCAAACATACACATCCACATACACTGATATTTAATATACTGGCTACAGGTCGGTCCAACGAACTCACTAAACTTCATAGGAACGCTATCACAGACAGAGAAATATGTTGACATCAATGAGAACACATCTCTCAAATATGTGACAACACATCTCATAAACACATATTTGCACATTATCCCAACAACAATACCATTCTCCAATATCTTAGTCATAAGTTCTTTTCCCACTACAATAACATTATCCTTCATTTTCTTCTCTGCCACTTTATCGACTCCCCTCCACCCTTCCTAACATCTTCTTTCAACTTCATGTCCTCTATATTTTTAGCAAGAGCGAAGGGAAACAAAGAAAGGTTTGGAATGCCCTACAACAACAAAGGAAATAACTAGGGCATGTGCCAAAGTTGTTGAGAAATTGTGGAGGAAATAGTGGCAAGGGTTTGCAAAACAACAATACCCTAGTTGTTCAAAAAAAAACTTGTTTATAAATATTGTAAAAGATGTCACGTGGCCACAAAAAAAAGTCCTAGTTGCAATAGAAAACATAGAAAGTACCCAAGAGCCTTAACCCACACAATTTTAAACCTCTGATTTTCTTTGGAAATAAACACTGGGATTTTCCAAGTCCCTTATCCTTAACAATTGAAATATAAACAACGCACCTCAAGGATAGGGTGAGCAAAAAGTAAATGATAATAGAAACACAAGCGATAATTGTTATTCTCCACTTAATACAAATCACATTTTAATCCTATTCACTTTCGAAAAATTCTCAATATTTCCAATCCACACTATTTTATATGAACAGATGGACATTAAAGAGTAGACGGGTGCGGACTGTTCAATCATATTCTCCTATTCCTCATAATTTAATTATGGCGGTAGAAGAATCAACGGCTGAAATTTGTTGAATCGTCTTGCAACCATTTATAAACATTGATTTAAAAAATTAGATTGTAGATTTCACTGGGGAACACCAAAATAATTTATTTAAACAATTAACTTGTGTGACAAGTCAATTTAAATAAAAAATCAAAGCTCCACATAAAATATTTGAGAGGCTCAAAATTAAACTCCACTTTCTAAAAGTCCAAAGCGCAGCGAATACGCGTGGCATTTCCCATCAGATAATGGAAGTACACGGATGATGGAAATTGTTGATTATTGACTCATGATCATCGAAGTTGCCATTTTTATATTTGATTTATCAGTTGAGAAATATCTGAGGATGTTTATTTTATTATATTAAAAGGTTATTGAAAGGCTCTGTTAGTACACACAAATTCCCTGTCAATCAAGACTCTTTTAGTACAGACAAATTCACTGTCAATCACATGTATTGTTTGATTTTCTTGATGACAAGATAATTGGTGTGTGGGTCTATTGAATACTACATTTAAGCTTCCAATATACTACTTATACACGTTTAAGTCTTGTTTCACTATGGAAATGGTGGTTGGTAGAAAAGGATGTGGGTTGGTTGAATAAAAATCTGAATAGATGACATGCAATTATTGACAATTTTTCATGATAAAGATATAAAGATCTCTATGTATATCACTTCTTATTTCTATCCTTTTTCCTCTCCTACTCTCATTATCTCCTTTCCCTTTTTATATATTTATTTCTTTTATCTTTTTCTATCTTGTCTCCACTCCTCTCTATCTCCATCGTCAATTGTTTTTTTATCTTCTTACTCCATCTCTCTCACTTAATTATCTTATTGATTAAAAGGTTTTGTTTAAGTCATGTATGGATCTCTTTAAGTAGATGCATAGTTGATTTGAAGTTATCAATTATTCATTGATAACTTTATTGCACAAACATCATTTTCTTAATGACATAACAAGTGAACTCTCATGTACTATACAAATGTAGGCAAAAAGATAGACCAAAATGTTCCTTAATTGATCTTCCATACCTCTTCAGCGTACCTATTGCACACCAACATGCAATTACCATTTATATCGAAGGCATTTCCTATTTGAAGTGGACATACTAAATTTATGAATCAACAACATAAAATCGTAGAAATTGGATGCAAGACTATCAAGATAAGCCTGACTGTTCTTTATCGTTGTCAGTTTTTTTAATACATGACAAAAGGATTTCATCGACCATTGAGTTTATTTCACATGTGTATGACCAAGTATGCTTATTGGTCAATTTTTACAACAACTATGGCTATGGGCACTCAAATACACCAACACAATCTTTACAATGACAATGGAGGATGGTAGAAAGGCCAATGAATCTACTACAAAGTTTTTTCCAAAGCCAAAGAGAGTTCAAGCTTGTACAAAGGATTTCGCAAGTTTCACAAGAGAGTGCACAAATCTTGGAAGAATGAGATGGAAGCCTAATATATCATTCACAACTTTAAATATGATTATTTGACTTCCAAGCACTAGGTATGTAATAATTACAAATTAACAATTGAAATTTAAAGGGTCATTAGTAGGTCAAAAATAAATGTGACTATACAATTAAGGATGACAACATGTCATGTCCACATACTTTAAAATCCATAATCAAACCAATAATGCCCTATATGAAATAAAAGAATATTTATTACAAAATATTTTCAATAGATTAGATTATTTCACACACACACACACACACACACACACACACACACACACAAGTATATGAGGTAGAAAATGTGAAATACAACATAGAATATATAAGAGCAACCACAAAAAAAGATTATAATCCTTAGAATATATTCAACCAATAGCGAGATAATGAAATCAATGTAAAGAAATAAATCAAATGCAAACCAATGAAATTGCAGTCATTCCATATGTAGCCTTCATTATCCTTCTGATGCAGGTTTGTTTTAAATTATTACATTTTGATAGTTTAGAGGTTCATATTCATTAAAAATGAAATGAAACTGTTTACCGAAGGAGGGTATTTGATAGAAGAGAAAATTTAGGCATATGTAGAGGAGGAGGAGGAGGCTAGCAATGGAGGAACCCTTGTTTGTTGACTGTGGCTTTAGATATCAACAGATTTGTTGGTATTTTAAGGGGTAGATTTTATGTAGCATCTTGGAGGGTGGGGGGTAGAAAAAGGAAACATAAGAAATAGATGGAGGGTGAAGGAAGAGAAGGCATGAATAAAAAAAATCATCCATCTTGGTGTTAGGATGCTTGATGAGAGGTACAAGAACTCATTTATTTATGTTCTAGAATACTTGACAATCAAAGGACAAATTCCATTTAAAGGGGGAAAAGGAAAATAATGCACTTAGATTAGAAGGGAAGATGTAGATGTCTATATAGATAGTGTAGAGTCTGAGTGAGAATAGAGTAATGAGCATTGGCATAGAGGGGATTGGAAGGCATAAAATATGCCTCAAAATGTAATGATTTCGGTTTCACTTTTATTTTTAACTCTTAGGACGTCGCGAGAGGTTTAAAAATTGTAAGAGTTTCCTGAATACTTAATCACATTTTCCTCTATAAATACATCTCTTATTTATGTTCAATGTTGATATGTTTAAATGTATTCTTGCAAGGAAGCTATAAGGAGTTATTAATAATAATATTTATCAAAATAATATGTGTTATTGTTTCTGGTTTGGGATAACTTGTCATTTCAATAGTTACATCAAATGGTTTGTGTGCCTTTGCAACCTGTTAAGGAGAGAGAGTGATTTTCCTGCGAAGTGGCGAGATGGTGCCATGTGTCATGGATTTCCCACATAGAGGAGATCAATGGCTCTCACATCTTTGTAAAGGAAGGTAATGTTAACTATTGAAACCTAAGATTTCTCTTAGGTCTAACGGTCTATGGGAAGCTTCAGTGAAATGGGAACCTAATGCTTTTCACAAAGCAACCACTCATATTTTAGAAGTTGAATCTTCATTTTGTGTCAAGGGGGGTAGGGTTACAAAATACTGAAATGAGAGGCGATATGCCAAAGCTTAATGATTTTGAATAAACTTAAACCCATAAGCTATTCTGGACACAGAATCTCAAGGAAAACTATGAAACCAACAAACTTAAAGCATAAACACACTCATTTAAAACCTCTTAACTTACAAACATAAAGAAAAGAATATAGTAATGCTTATGAAATAGAGAAGCCTAGAAGATCATAATCTATTTCAACATGTAACACATATGCTAACACTAAAGTTCTAAAATAACACAGAAACCTGCAAGCTATGAATATTGAATCTTCAGATGAAACCAAAGGGCCAAAATGCATGATTTATTTGTATTAATTGATCCAAATATATAGATACAACTTTAAGGGTAGAGTGGATTTTCAATAAGTGTGAGAATTCAAAAGTTCTCAGAATCTTGTTTCATTACAAAGTACATCGTTATATACTTCTAGGAAGGAGAAACCCAGAGACCCAAAACCCTAGGAGAGAAACCAACTCCTGAAAAGATACAACACCACACACTTGGTGGGATAGAGAAGTCACTTTCAACGCTAGACCTGAAGGAGAGGTGGCCCGCACACCCTGATCCATTAGAGAAATTGGTCCTCATAATGGCCTCTAGTTTTTCTGCTATTAACTCTTAACTGCGACAGCACCTGAAAGAATAATCATGTCATGGATGGGGCGGCTCCAAATTTGCTGATACTTGGATGCATGTAAAAATTTAGTTGCATCCAGAAGGATGTGTGGATGATAGGCGTGGAGTCTCGCTTGCTTGAAGAACTACAGTCTCATAACCCTACGAGACCTCCACGCATGCACACTCCTCAAAAGCCCAAAATCTAAAATAAAAATCACTTGGTAGGAGAAGATTGGGACATGCAGAAAAATAATGTTGAAAGCTATGACTGGAGAAGGTTGGACTCTTCAAAAGGCCCATGACACGACCACATGCCTAGCTTTGGAAAGAAATGGACCCACTAGCAAATAGAAAGCTATGAGCGCTTGAAGGACACGTGGTGCTCGAGCGGGTGGCTAGGACTAAGGTAAAATGAGCTACTTCAAAATGTACGTCATGCCAACAGGTGGCAGAATGTGCGTTGTCTATTCAAATGGACACCTTAAAGAATAAGAATGAAGGCAATGAAAGAATGCTCCTTTGCGAGAGGGGTGAAAATATTGTTTAAATCTCTTATCAACTTTGGGGGAATCTTCCTGCAAGATAGGAACCCTGAATCTCTGATTCCCCAAAATAATTAACTCTACCCCTCATGCAACAATGACTAAGAAGATGTCAATGGAAGCTTGCAGTGACTATCATTCTTCTTCCATAGGCAAAGCCCAGATCTTCAAGCACTAGTACTCATGGTCCAAGTCAATCAACTCATGGAAGGAAATGGAGTTGAGGTCTACAAAATATAGCTTGAAGAGCACGTACAATGGCACAACCAGATGGAGTAAACTCTCAAAAAATGTTAGGTCAAGATCCACGCGAAGTGTTAGGAGGTCTGAATGCTATAACTGCTGGTCTATGGCCTCCACTAGTTATTCTAGATCCAAAATTGAATCGTCAGCGATGAAGGGAGATGACAACCCATACTTTTCTAACTCTGTGAATCTCCCTTTTACCCCTGCCACAATGAATTCCAAAATTGAAAGAGTGGCTTGCGTCTGCAAAGCCACCCTATGATAGTTGATTATCACGTTGAGGTGGTAGATAATGGACCCTCGACCTATGAACCCAACCCCAACAAGATCTTGGTCTGACGCCACATAAACCCAGCTATAAAAACATTGAGCGCTTGAAAATTTAAATGTTGTGAATCCTAAAAAATTGGTCGATGGAGGGCTTGACCACTGAGGGCAAAGAATGGGTTTCCTTAAAGAATCAGAAGGTGGGTTTGCAGGAAATAAATTTTAGTATTATAAGGTACTGAGAGGGGGGGTGAATTAGTGTAGCCACAGATCTAAAAAATATTTTCATCAACTTCCAAAGAAACAAACATGTAAAGCTAAAGATAACATAAAATAATATCAAAACATACATCCAAACATTTAACATAATAACACCAATAGTTTATTGTGGAAACCCTTGTTAGAGGGAAAACCCACGATGGGAATTTGCACCCACAAATTTCACTAGTGCACCAATAAGTTTTTCCCTGTTAGGAGCATTACAACCACCTTGTTAAGGGCATACCCCGTTAAGAGTATCTATAGCCTAGTTAGAAGCTATTAAAAAAGTCCTATAAGGAACTACCTTGTTAAGGGATTTAGAACTCCTTCTGAGAGTCACCCTATTAAAGGATTTAGTCTTCAGGCCTATTAGGATATTGCATACCCTGTTAAGAGTAGCCTTGTTAGAGGATTTTGATCACAAGCCTGTTAGGACTTGCATTGAGAATAAACTCAAATAAACTTATATGAAAGTAGCACACTCTGCTGGACAAATCTGCTTCAGCACTGCTTAATTCATTGTTCTGCTCACACAAACATCCACTACAACCACTACAATCATCACATCAATTAGCCAAATTTTTCATCCTTTGATTTCATCTCTTATACACACTTTAGGTTGGTGGAACAACCCTAAAATATATTACATTAGTCGGCCTCCAAATTCTAAACAAAATCCATAAGCGATCACACTAACATAGGAAATTGAACTCCTCAAGGTCGGCCCTCAACAATACAATTCATAAATAAATCAAACTGTAGACATCTAAAAATGTCCCTTAGCACTCATATTAATTTAATCTAATTTAATTAATATTCCCCCGTAACATTATAGTTAATTTTAATTAATTAAATATAGTTGTTATATTCTCCTACCTGTTTAATTAAATTTATTTAATTAAATCTGGTTCATCTTCTATGGTATCTAAATTTAATTTAAATACCTTTCCCCTAAATGTATTACTTAATATTTCATCAATAATTCAACTATAAAGTAATTAAATATTTAAATATTATTTAATTATTCCCTATGTCCTTTATATTTAATTAAATAACCATACTATTTGAATTAAGTATTTCCTCTTAAATAACCATAAATAAAGATTAATTATTTATTTATATTCCTCATATGTGCAAATAAATAAACTCTTTTATTTATTTAATCATATTTATCCCTCCAATTATAAGTTTCAGTTAACTCCACAATTCTCTCTCCTAACTGATCAATTAAATTAGTTATCTATTTAATCTATCTCGTCTTCTACTCCACCTCATCAATTAAAGTCCTCAATCGGATCAGTTAACTCTCCCATCTATTCAAACAAATGCAACCAATTGAATTCAAATCCCACTCACTATGAGTTCAACTCTTTAATCTATCTTCTTAATAGACCCATCTATTTTGCCAACATACAATTAGTTGAATTCAACTCCCACTCACTCTGAGTTCAACTCTTCAATCATAGCCAATCAACCCACCAATCATGGAATCTTGATTGGAACCCTGAAAAGCTTATAAATAGAGAGTTAATTCTCTTAATTTGTAAACCAAAGAACCACAATCACTTTGAATTTTTATGTTGGCACATAGAGCACTCATTTTATGAGAGCCCACATTGCATAGAGAAGGAGAACAAGGAAGGAGGACTTTTGGTTTCCATGTTCATGGTTTTGATTGATTTCATTATTATTTGATGATTATGTATACTATTTATTTGCTTCCTCTTTAGATATTGGAAATACTAACTGCCTAACAAATCTCTTTGTAGTTGATATTTTTATGTTATTGCAAGTTTCTATAGATCCTTATTACCCTGATTACATATATATACACATGAATGTAGATGAATATTGTTTAGATAAGTTGTTTTGGTCTTAGGGGGAGTAATGTATGGAAATTCAAATCATGTATAGTGTTTTTTAGGGCATCTTTTTTCCTTGATAAAAAAGGGAGAAATATCTTGGTGGTGCGAAGGTCCACAAGTGTTGCCATCAATGATAAAGGGGGATATTTTTGTGCATATGAATGTTATGTTGTCATTGATGTTAAACTTATTATAGTTAGCCTCCAAAAGATGGAAACACTGTCTAAGAGTTATGTTCAGCAATATTCATGTGTGTTCTGGAGTAGTATAGTATTAGGAATGTACATATATGATTCCATAGATACGTAGATATTGTTGGAGAAGTGTGTATAAGGTATATCTAGAGGTCTCAGGTCTATTCCAAAGTTTTGGACATGATTATGATTATCTACACATAGATCACTTAGTATGATTATTTTGGTGAACAGTCTGTTAGATTGGTTTATGCTTTTTTCTCTGTGTTATGGAATATCAAACTATTTCTTCTTGTGACTGGGATATAGTGTTAACAGGTGTTAGAATATTTCACATATCAGGTTTCATATTTTGATTTTCTCTGCAACATAAGTTATAATGTTCTAACTATTAGTTTGATAGAAATAGTGTACCCGCTTGCAAGAACACTCTAAATTCCTTTGCTTTTAGTTTTTCAGGTGATGTGGTTGGTTGAAATTTTTTTTGGATTAGGTTGGAATCTATAATATTTTTTGTGCTCTGCACTTCTTTATTGTGGTTGTTTGGCCGACATACATTGACAACTCTATTTTTTAAGTCTGATTAAAGTTGTTTTTATATTTGCGATGACTTACAGTGATTCTACTGATGTTTTGGATCTTGTAGAGGATGTGTTGACTTGGTATGATGCTTTACATACTTTTTTTCCCTTCCACATACATTGGAGATGGTTTTTTGAGCTGACGGTTCATGAATTAGATGCTACATCTTTCTGGTTGACCTAATAAATGATATTTTGAGTTGCGGTGGATATATATACACACACATATACATACATACATTACATATGTATATATATAAACAAACATATATATATATATATATATATATATATATATAAATACTTACACACACACAGATATATATATGTGTGTGTGTGTGTGTGTGTGTGTAAATAATACATACACACACACACACACACACACACACATAAATGCGGATAATCTTAGGAGATGAATGTGTGAGTCATGTATGACAGTGTATGGTGTATTGTCGAGTGCAAAAGTTTGAATGTGCAGACATATAGAGATGAAAACACACACACACACACACATATGTATGTGTGAGTTATGTATGACAATGTATGGTGTATTGTGAGTGCAAAGGTGTGAATGTGCAGACATATAGAGATGAAAATACACACACACACACACACACACAGATATACACACACGCACACATGGATGAATACACACACACACACACATATGTATGTGTGAGTTATGTATGATAATGTATGGTGTATTGTGAAGTGAAAAGGTGTGAATGTGCAGACATATAGAGATGAAAATACACACATGAACACACACACATATATATACATATATACATATATATATGCATACGCACACATGGACAAATACACACACACACACACACACATACACGTGTGTGTGTGTGTGGATAATATTAGGAGATGAATGTGTGAGTTATGTATGATAGTGTATGGTGTATTATGAAATGAAAAAGTGTGAATGTGCATGCATATAGAGATGAAATTATTTACAAATATTTGAATAGAGAACTATCATCAAATTATAAAGAATGCAATTTAAGGGCCTATTAGTGGGATTATCTAGGTGAATCTAGTAGTATAAGGCAAGAAGGAGGTTAGGTGGTCTAAACCTCTCGAGGGGTGGTGTAAGGTTAACTTTCATAAAGTGTCAAAGAAAAATCTCAACCCATCTAGTGCGAGATTTATGGCCCGAGAGTAGATGGGGAATATCATTTCTATGAGAGAAAAATTTAGAAGGGACTAATAATGTGGTCGAGGCAAAGGAAAACTTTAGGTAGTTAAGTTTGGTAAATGATTGGGTACATGTCTAATAAATTATTTGGAGGGGGACTCTTTGATTATTGTTTAGGCAATTATTAATGGAAAAGTATATAAGCATGGCATTTTCAAAATTTTATCTTTGTAATTAAAAATGAACTGGCCACCTTTTTTTTATTATCAAATTAGTCATGTGAGGAGATCAAGCAATAAGGTGGTAGATGCGTTATCTAAATGGGATTTATAATTTAATGATATTGGAGATGTCCAAATGGGGGATTTTTTCACTTTCACATTCAGTGACTAACCTTAGTGCTAACGGTTGAAGGGATGGTGCATTAATGATTTTTATGTGGGATACGTCCAATGGGATTCATGTTTTATTACAAATTTTAAATGGAAATGTGAGGTGGTTCTCTTTCTAGAAGTTTTGTGAAGTAGAATGGGAAGCAAGACGGTTAGGTGGTTTTATTTGCAGAAGAATTGAGAAGACGTTTGGGAAAAAATGTGGTGATAGAGGCCAATTTTACTTTGTTGTCGATGAAGCAACAAGTGGATTTTTTGGGGCCAATTTCCTCAAAGAGGTTGAAGGGACTCTTCACTTTCAAGGACATGGAATTGGTGTAGATTGTGCAAGGTTTAAGGGGGGGTTATTTTCATTAATGCAAGGCTTTGTTATAGAATAAATATGGATATCATCTCACTGACCATGTTGGTCTGGGGTTTGGAATTGGCTGAGGATGCAAATATCATTAGATGGGAGATGCAAGACATTGTGGAGGAAGGGTTCTTTTTGGGCTTGACGTATTCTAGAATGAAATTTGTAATGAATGTGTGGGTTGGGTGTGTTTTTAGATCAATGGTGGTATAAGGGTAAGTCTTTAGTCTATTTTTTGTTTGGTCAAGTATAGCTTAGAAGGGAATTTTTGAGGTTAGGGTAGTTTGGGTAATAGAGATGGTGGTTTTTTGGTCGTTAGCATAAATATTTTTGATGGATTGTAAACATTGTAAATCTCTCTTTAAATATTAATAAAATATATACTTATTACCAACCAAAAAAAACATTGCAGAAAATGCACTTGTAATTAGTTCATTCAATATAGTCTATTGTAATTAGTATTATTGTATACTGCCCTCAAGAAATGATCATTATTGGTTTCCAAGTCATTACATCTTGCCTTAACACAATGTGTCTTAGTCGACAAGTCCTATTCAGGAGTAGTGAGCTCCTTGGCCTCTAGCCTAAACTTTTGTAATCAATTTCTCATATAGTGAGTGTTATTCTCACCATGGTTTTTCTAATCTTGGGTTTTCCATGTAAATGTGTTATGTGTGTTGATCCTTATATTTTAGCTATTTACTTCCTCACATAAGTTACATAAATTAATAACCAGTAATAAAGTTAAGGTTTAAGTGTATGTTGATTCACCCTCCTCCTCCCGCCCCTCTCAACATCCAAAATTGTTCAACAAAAAAATTATCAAAATTCTGATTTATAGTTTAGGAATTAAGGGTGTGAAAGCAGTCTATAAAACCTTGTGGGATTCTTCCCCTAGAGGCTCAACATGTATTTCCTATCATTTTCAAAATTATTTATTTTTCACAACAATCATTTTATGTACTTTTTAATCACCCTGGTATAGGCAAGTATATAGCCCATCTTGGGAAGTCACACTCAAGAGATCCACAACATTATTATGTTATGGATATGTATACTTATAAATTGTAATAATGCAAAATATATTGATATACCACAAAATAACATTAAGATCCCACCTTTACAAGTAAACCAATGAAACTTGAAGAAACAAAATGAAATACCAAATTATACCTTGTTACCTTGTTTCTTCAACTTTGTTACATGTTCTCCTCCTCCTTGAGATCTTGATGTTTGGTTTTCTCTCATAAATTTTACACCTTTTTAAGATGACTTCAAGTGATTCAGATTTGTGGTGTTAAATGCAACTAGAATGTATCCTAGAATGCTAAAATGCTATGATAATGGTGATGAGGATGCAAGCTAAAATCTATATGATAATGAAAGTAAGCATGGTTGCTAATGATTACTATGATGATGATATAAAAATAATAAAATGATTAAAGATAAAGGCACAATAGAATGCTCTAAAAAATGCTCAAATTATGCTTAATGTCTCAAGAATACAAAATGCTAATTCCTTTCAAATGAAGGAATGTGGGATCCCTTTATAGGCTTTTCCCCACCTTGATCCCATGTGGCACAAATCAATAGTAGATTAAATCTTGGAAGAATTGAGTGTTGAGTTTGAATTGGTTGAGAGTGTGGAGAGACAATAGGGATTGGTTGGAATGTGAGAGAGAAAGAGGGAGAGATGTTCCTCCTACATTGAAACCATGGAGGGTTATGTGGAAGGGAGAGACACTTGTCGAGTGTCTCTCCATGACTGTGTGAGAGAATGGTGGAAGAAGAATCCCCATTGTAGGACTCTTGTAACAAGTGTCCTATGATTCACTTTTAACCAGATGATGCAGAGGGACAAGTCACTAAGTGATAGGGAAGGTGGCGTGAGACCTTGTCTCATGACGACACATAGCCACAAGACTTAGTTTCATGTGGACGCATAGGTTTCCTCTTCCCTTATGACTAGGGATACTTTGTTGAAGATAAATAAGATATTTAAATATTAATATAGATTATTTTCCCAAACCATATGGTTGAGATGGAGGATGAGGCAGACTAATGAAGTGGATTAGGAGACTAGGTCATATGATGACAAAATAAATAATTTAGGAAACTATTTAATTAAGAATTTTAGAGGACTTAGGCTTAGAAGAATAATACAATGTGAATTAACTATATAGATCAAATTATTCATTTAGTAATAGAAGAACAAATATTAATTAGATAATTACTTTTCTTAAACCATTTCTAGATGTATACATGATACATGTTTGATGTGATTGAGTTCAAATTTTTGTAATAAAAGAAACTTTCTTAGATATTTCACAACAAATAATTAAATACATAAACAAAAATCAGATTTTATTTGTTGTGTCAATATCATTTAATAATATTGTTATTTTATTTTTTAAATATATTGAAGAGAATATATTCTCTTCTCTTGTGTTAAGATAGTCCCACATTTTTTGTTATTAAATTGTGGAGCTGGATACACTCAAAAGGTGAATAACAAAAATCAAAATTAAGAAGCATATATTTAGAGGCATGCAGATTAAGTGCATAATAAAAAATATATATTATGAAAACAGAAAATGTATATGCTTATAAAAGTATATAAATTGAATAATTAAATATGATAGAAGGGCTTTGGAAATCATTGAATATTATGAGTTATCTATTGTTTGAGCTTATAATTTGGTCACAAGTTGTTTTTAACTAGGGTTGTTATCATGTTTTGGTCTCTTAAACATTATAAGAAATGGTATATGATTGGATCTCACGATTTCATTACAACTGTTTTGAGATTAGATCATCAGCATTCCCAAACATTATAAGCAATGTGGTACACAATTTAATCCTATAATTTTATCACAACTTACTTTTAGATTACATGTTTAATTAAGAATTTATGTTATTAAAAAATAGCTTAAATCATTGACTAAATTTATATGCTTTAAGATATAAGTTATCAATAAACATATATACAAGACTATAATATATTATATTTAACAAAATTGAGAAATTTTTATCTTATGTAAATGACGATTAACGATATTTTTAACATATATTTTGAACTAGCCAATTTTAATGATAACATTACTAAATTATATTTTATTAATGAAAATAGAATTTGTATTAGTATCATTGACAAAAAAACATAAAATGAAACAAATCTTTCATCTTTATGTTTGAAACTATCATACATAATTGATTTTGTAACATTTATAATAGTGATATATACATCTATTAAGGAATCTAGCTTTTTCATAATGACATGTAATAAAAATATAACACTAACTATTATTTAATAAAAACATGGTTAACCTTGACATGACCCCAACCCACCAAACTTCTTGGCTTTGTTGTATTCCATTCATGAAAGCTAAATGTCTACCTTTTTCTCACCTACTTTTATGTTGCCCACGTTATGCTCTCTTATGTTTGAATGCCCTAATAATTGTTGATATTTGAATCTATGAGAAGTTGATGCTTTTCTCAATTGATTAAAACAAATTCATATTTTATGTGTTAAGTCTAAGGAATGTTAGACTTTGTTAGTATGTTTTCAATTTTTTAAATGATGGAGTTGGATACACTTAAAAGGTGAATAACAAAAGTTTGAGATAGAGTCAAAAGCATATCTCAAGAGGCATGCAAATTGAGTGCATGGTAAATATATTAAAAGGGGTAAATATATATGATTATAAAAGTACATAAATTTAATAATTGAATAGATAAAAGGCCTTTGGTGATTATTGTATATTATGAATTATACATTGTTGGATCTTGAGATTTTGTCACATTTTATTTTTAAGCAGGGTTGTTATCATGTTTTAGTTTTCTCAAGCATTATAAGAAGTGGTATGCAATTAGACTTCACAATTTTGTTACAATTTGTTTTTAGATAAGATCATAATTATGGTTTGGTGATTCCCAAACATTATGAGTGTTGTATATGGTTGGATCTCATAATTTTATTACAACTTACTTTTAGACTATACATATAATTAAGAATTTGTGTTATTAAAAATAATAGTTTAGATAGTTGTTCAAAGTTCAATGTTTTAAGATATAGGTTTATCAGTCATTATCGACTAGGAAATTGGGAAACAAAAAATGCATGATAAACCAACCAAAAAGCCTATGAAATCATGCAGACCTAATCCTTATCACACCATTAAAACCATTAAGGAAAAGTGCATAAAGCATATAAAATAAACCAAACAAAGCACTCCCTTAATGAAGCTTCAATTTTCTTTCTTTCTTCTCCTAATTGATGTTGTTCCCATGTTGACAAAATGCACCTACAATGAAAACAATTATTGAAAAGACAGTGATGAAATACTCAAAATGCATGGTTCTAGAGAATGAGGAAATTGAGTCCAATTTATAGAGTTTTGAAACTTGAATCGACAGTTAGAATCAAGGACAAATTGATGGCTGAGATCGCATTTGAAGACTCAAAATTGGAAAATGAAAAACTTATAACAAATTGAGAGGTGCATTTGGGAAAATGACAAGGTTATGATATTTTATGGAAAATTGAAGTGCACAATTGGAAATGAGAAATCAAATGCATAAATTAAGGGGAAGGTGCAAGGCTAAATTAGGGGAATTGGAAAGGGGAAGGTGTAAGGAGGAATTAGGGGGATGGAGGCTAAATTAGTGGGTGGAATCAAAATAAGTGGAAATGAAGCCAAATTAGTGGGATTAGAAATGAGGGAATAATTTAAATTCAAATTTATTAATTCCCATATTTGAGATGAATTAGTCAATTAATTAATTTAATTGTGGGATAATAGAAAAGGGGGTAACTAAATAAAATTCATTTACCATGATATAGGACCTAGAATAAGGGGATAAACTATTCGTTGTTCGCCCCTAAAGATGACTAATTAATCTATGATATTAATTGATTAAGGGTGAGATGGACAATATTAAAGGACGAATGTCAATGATTAATTAAAAAAAATCATTATTTAATTAATGAATAATGACACAATGTCAATAAGTAATAAAGATCAATTGTGTAACATAGAAGAATAATTAGAAAAATGGTGAAATGATTTTTTGAAAGTAATGCCAAAATGTTAAAAAGTGGCACTACAGGTGTTAACCATTTTTTAGCACCTACATTTTTCCCCTCTTTGAGACAATGCAATTCTGAGCATTATTTCAAAGAAAAATCAAGAAAAACTTGTATTAAAAATTGCCTTGGTAATGATGGGATACAAGGGTGAGCCATCAAGAAATTGATTGAAAAATCCAAGTACGAGGTCAATTTGTCGATAAAGACACTAGCATGCTACAGACAAAAATAGATCAAAAATGAGAGTTCAAACACAAAAGATATGGGCCTCAAAGTGAGAGAAAGAACATGACCAATACAAAAACTAAAGCTTGCATGTCCATCTAAGCCCTCCAAAAAATGTATAAAAGGCATTTGGTAGGGAAAAAGAGGTCAATTTCACTCTTTCATTTGGAACATTTGGAGCTTTAGATCAAGGAAGATGGTGTGAGTTATGATGGAGAATCATCATGGCGAAAGCATACTGAGATACATATGACCGAAGGGCGCAAGGGAAATGGTATGTACATCATTTCCCCTTCGTTATTTCATACATTTTCATGTATTTATTTAGCATTTCTACGTCATAAACTAGGGTTTAGACACAAAATTTTCACAATTAGACACGTGTTTTGTGTAGTTGGGATAGGAAACATGGTTTTGAGCATATGTTGCACACATGGTCAAAGTATTGTGCAGTTAGGAAAATTTTTGCACAGTCAATCAAAGTTCTATACAGTTAGTCAAAAGCCTACACAATTGGTTAAAAATATGCGTAGTTGGTCAAATTACTGTGCACATAGGAGACTAAGTGCACAACCCCCCCCCCCCATTGGGCCATTGTCACTGTGGACTTGTGTCTTCAATATTTTAATTTTCTTGTGGGTTTAAGCCTTAGCTTTATTTTTTATATTAATAAGCAAAAAAACAAGGGTGATGTCCCTTTAAAACAACCAACCCAAAGGCATAAAGTCATTGACAATAAAGCATCAACAACACTTTAATAGTAAACTAACATAAAAACTATACTAGTTTTACAAAATATTATAAAAAAAAGTTTCAACTCTAAAACCATAGTCTGATAAACTATTTAAACTATAAAGAGTCTTAAGCATAAGGCCACCTAGGGCCATTAATAGTACTAACAATTAAAAAACAAATGGAAATTAACCATGATAGGAGGTCTTGATTTTAGATCCAATTTGATGGAACACGTGAATCTAGTCCTCGGTCAGGAACTTAAAAATTTCCTTGTAGTATCATTCATTCTCCACATCTTTCCCTAGGAACTTGTTTTACATCAAGCAAAGGGAGGTTAGCTAGGTTGTGCATGACACCCAGGCTAAATTGGGAAATACTCCCCAACTTTTTTTCTATGTCTATGACTTTGGTTTTGAGTACATCCAGCTCCTTGGTAGTGGCTTTACATTATTTATAGGCCCCTTCAAAACTAATTTTTTTCATCTCTACTTCCTCTTACATGACATCATTGGTTAAGTCTATTGGGCACATTTTTATACTATCAGAAATGTGGGTGGAGCTATCTTTTGTTGAATTCTCCAAGTTGTCTATCTCTTCTTCATTTCCCTCGTCTTTATCAGCCCCTTCACTCTTCCCTCTTTCCTCCTTATTGTTTCACTAACCTACTCACCCTTCTCTTCAATATCATCATCCATTAAATTTTTTATTTTTTCTTTCTTCATCAAATGGGTCACCAATTTGTGGGAACATCTTCGGCTACTTTAATGTTTTTCTTGTCTCTTCCACACTTTCCCCCTCTTCTTAGCCAATAATCTCATGAACATTTAATTTTGGTTTGTTGATAAAGGGGAAGGTTTTTTACCCTTTTTCTTGCTACCACTACTAGGAATTGGGTTGTATGCTTCAAGTCATAGATCTCATTGGCCACCACAAAGGGTGTGGGGATTTTAGGGGTCCTAATGTGGGAAATAATTTTGTGACCATCCAAGAATTTTTGAATTGCATAGACAACCCAATTTCATACCCATCAATGCTCTTGATGAACTGAGACTCCCCCTCATAGAAAATGTGCCAAACATTGGTATCATTTTTAAACTCATCAAATTTACTTGCATAAGGTTGTAATATATAAAACGGAAGCACCAAAATGTAAGATATGAATAATGATGTGGGGTAGAAATTGAATGTATTGTTATTATTATTGGATAAATTGTATTGTTGAGATAGTGGAGAAGGTAAGATTGTCCTCTAAGCCCCAAATTTTACAAAGGAAAGATCCACTTTGATCAACCATAAGAAAATGGTTAATGCACAAATGCATCAATCAATCGAAAATAAGAAGAAAGAAGAAATACTTGCAATCCTGAACAATGGATTAAGGGTATATAATGGAATTGATTGAGACCTTAATTGAAATGAATTTAAGACAAGTACTAACCTTGAAATATAGAAGATTTGGAAAAGCCTATTTTCTGATGTCTGTGTCAGGTTTCAAGAAATTCTACAATCGGATCTAGAACAGAAATGCAGAGACAGACAAAACCTAGAAATATTTTCCTTTTCTGAGTCAGGTTGACCTTGACCTCTTTGTTGGGGTGAAATTGTACCCCAAAATGTCAACCTTGACTTGTACTTCTCCGACGGAAATTCTGTCCACAGATCCTGAAAGTTGGTAGAAAATAGTATCTGAATCTGCTCTGTAATTTGCTGTCCCATACATATACCTGCAAGAAAAATGGTTTTTTTTGTTGGGTAGGGGTTTTCCTTGGTCAAACCCCAATTTTTTAATTAACCTTAAAGTATAATTGAAATTGTATAAATAAACAAAGAAAATAAACAAATTCACCTTGCTTGTATAGAAACCCTTGTGGAGGATTCAAATCTTTGGATCCACAAGTATGTATGCTCCAAAAGAATGTAGAATGTAGAATGTAGGATGTAGGATGTGTCAAATCAATTTCTCTTAGATCTTCAACACCAACCTTGAATGGATCTTGCAATAGGAAGAGGCTTGCATGGATGTGGATGGAGAAATCTTCAACAAGAGGGCTCCATAGAGCTTGAATCCTTCAATGGCTACCAAAGGATATCCTTGATGAATTGAATGCTTGAAATTATTTGAATGCTTGAATTCTTGAGATTAGATTCTTGCTTCAATAGATCATGCATAGAGTTTTCTTTCAAACTTAGATTTCACATAGAGAAAATGAGAGGAGAAGGCTTCCTTATATATGAATCTAGGGTACAATCTTCTAGAGAGGCCTACATAGGAGAATTAAATTCCAATTAGACCTACACCCTTAGAAGTGGAGCTATATTAAATATAATTTTAAGGTTCCTTGCCTCAAAGACCGAAATAGTCAACCCGGAAGTGGGAATTAAATCTTTTCGAAGCTCGACATCCAGAAACCCCAGAAACTTGAAAATTGGACCCAAGGTCGAGGTCAAGGTTGACTCTGAAGTAGGTAAGGGTCGAGGTTGAACTTGACCTAGGTTAGGGTCAAGGTCAACCTTGACCCATAAGGTCAACCTTGACCCTGAGGTCAAGAAACTCAGTTTCGCTGATCAGGGTGCCAGAAATAGGCTGGAGAGAAGTGGAAAAGGGGGAAAAACAAGGGGATATCTAGACCCAAGTCAAAGACCCATTCAAGGCACTTGACATGACCCAAAACCACTTACTCAGAGGGATAAACCAGTCCAAAATGGAAGTGCTTCTATTTTTTGACTATACATTTATCCCCCACTTTAGCAAGAGTATGGACTCGATGAAAACTCTTGGTAAAGGAGATCATAAAGAAAAGATAATCTTATTGAAATCAAAAGGGACAAAGGAATCATCAAGCTCCCAGGGAATTAATTATTTATTAACCCTAATATTATGATAAAAGAGACATCACCAGTCAAAGAGAAAAAGAGAGAGGGTGTGATTACCTCGCCCAATGAGAACCCATGTCCCATTATGAATCACACAAGGAAAAAGCGCAAATGGAAAGATGGAGTTGAACCGCCTAGTGAATGTGGCTGCTCACTAGTCAACCCATCAAGGTTTTACTCTTAGGAATATTCTACTCCAAAAGAGAAAAGCCAAAACATAGATAGATCCAGTCTTAAGGACACCTTTCGTCCTTAAGGGATCAAGAGATCCTATAAGATAAAAATCCATGCTTTAAGGATTAAACTCTAATCCATAAAGGGAGAAAAGTTTTAAGTTTGATAATATTTTGAGAGCGTGTGTGTGCAAAAAGTGAGTAGAGCGTATGCCCCCATGTTAAAGTCTTTTCTTACACTTTAATAGGAGCAATGGCTTTAACGAAAATATAAACAACTCCACCGATTATGTTTCCACTATGAGATGCCACCAAGTGAAGAAAAATCAAGGTAAGTGCCACATAAACATATAGAGAACACAGAAGGGATCTACCTACCGTGGGGTTAGTATGATTATAAGAAATTATGTATATATAGATATGATATTATTGCAAATGAATTGACAACATTCCCTAAAGAAAGTAGAACTAAAATCACAATGGAGGAAACAAAATGCAAGAGTTAAAAACAAGAGTCTTTTCGGACCACAACATGGAGACCAAAAAGAATCAGTGCTACCATGTCACTAATCCAAGCGAACTACACAAGGAAAACATTTACGAACAATAGCACAAGTACAACATACCATGGAATAATATATAGAAGAATAGAGATGCATATAAAAGAATAGTACAATAGGTTTGATTCCTTTATCACCTTGTACCAACAAAGTAACAAGGGTTTTATAAAAGAATCTAATAAACATTTAACAAAATACAGTACGAGAGAAGCATAGTACAACATGCAAACACATAAAAGGCTACCATGGAGGACAAGCCAGTCAAGTGCATCGCCTACTCTCCCCATCTCAGTTTATATCATTTAGGGAAGGTGGGAAGCTCACAACAGGGACTATATCCAACACCATAGGAATAATAGCTAGTTCCAAACAAGGATCCTCTTGAGAATCATGATGTTCGATACTATGTGTAATTATCAGTTGTGTGGAAAGCATATGAGGTAAATCACTATCAAGATCAATAGTCTCATATTCATCATTAGCATCAATAGGATCATCAAGAGCATCTTCTTCATCAAGATTAATCAAAATAGAATCTAAGATGCAAATAGAATCATCATAATCATTCATCTTAACATCATTATTAACATTAACTTCATCCAACACATCAGGCATAGATTGGTCAACAGAAGGTAAAGAATTTTGAAGAATAGAGGCACGGGCCTTAGCATTATCCCAATGCTTCTTACAATGTTCATTGGCAGATTTGTTACGTCTTGTTTGAAATATGTTGAGAACTAGGAAGAACAACAATTCGTTCCTTCACGGGTTCTATAGGAGGAATAGTAGGACGCTCAGTAGGCTGAAAAGTGATACTAGGAGTTTGATTAATAGAACTAGAAGTAATGGATAAAGGAGGTATGGAAGGCATAGGCAAAAGACCATAGTTAAAATCCATCTGAGGCATGCTTAACTCAAGAATCTTACGATGTTTATAGGCTTGATATGAGCGAAAAAGGTAATCAGGTCGAGAAGAACTTGAATTAAGTAATGAAGGCCAAAAGAAGTCAAGGGTAGCACAATCCCTAGGTCTAGAAGGTTGATATAAGCTATGATTAATCATTTTCACCTCTTCATCATGAATGAACTTAATACACTTATGGATAGGAGAAGCAATGGCATGCATGGCAATCAACCAAGGCAAACTAAGCTTAACTTGAAATTGATTAGAAGTAGGGACAACAACGAAGGTAGTGTCCACAATTTTACCACAAAGTTCAATAGGCTAGTTAATAGAACCAAATGATGGATATAGAAAACCATTACAAGTTTGGATCCACACATCAGATGTATCATAATAATCATATTGTAAGTTCTTCATAAAAAGGTTTTCTTCAATGATGATATTGACTAAGGAAGTAGGATAAACAAGACAAGCACGCGTAGGTATCTTAGCAGTCCTAGCATAAATGTAGAGGAGACCATCATGAGCTTTAATGGTCTCAGAATCATTCAAGGTGATCAAGACTTCCCTAGGTCTTTTATCCTTAGGTTATTTTTAAGGTTTAGATTGAGGTTTCGGTTTAGGTTGAGGTAGAAATTGAAGTTGAGGTTGAGATGGAGGAACTTGAATAGGAGGTTGAGATTGAGGAAGGGGTGGAGATACAGGTTGAGACAAAATAGCATGTTCCACATGGTTAACAATATGATTGAGATCATCCATCTTTGAATCATAAATAATATCCACAGAAGATGGCTGAACAACGGTATTAGTATCATGTGTAGGCAAAGGATTCGTATAGATTTGAAGGTTTTGATTAGGAGGAGAGATAGATTTGTTCCCACTACCATAAAAATTATCAATAGATGGAGCATTAGAATCAATTAAATCTTGAACCTTATGCTTTAGAGAATAACACTTCTCAGTATCATGACCATGCTAACGATGATATTGATAAAAGGCCTTAGGATCAAAAGATTTGGATGTCATCGTAGTAGGGAGAAGAGGTCGAATAGGAGGCAAAGTAATCATATTAGCACTTAACAATTTATTCATAATAGAATGTAAAGATTCAGAAAGAGGAGTAAACGTATGATTTAAATGAAAAGTAGTGGATGCAGAAGTGGCATTGTGGGATGCAACAACAACTTGATCAGCAACTGCATTTTCTTGTTTATTGATTTTGACATAGTTGCTAGGCTTCTGAAACTTTTTAGGATTAGGAGCAGCATCACTCTTATCAACTGGAACAGGAGAAATTGGAGTGTTGCTCTCAAATTGACTCACTTGTAATTGATAATGATGAAGCACTACACAAAGTTGTTGAAAAGAGGAAAATTCAGTAAGCATAATCTTATCTCTAATATCCTTTTGCAAATTTAAAATAAACATATGTTGAATATCAATATCAGGAACAGGATAAGAAATTTGAGCATACAAATGCTTAAATCTACCAATAAATTCAGTCAATTTTTTTTTAGTCTTTTGTTTACAATGCATCAAATCAGTTAAGGACACTTGCAGACCAATGTTATTTTGGAACTGTTGGGTAAGGGTATTAGCAAGTTCTGGAAAAGAATCAATAGAATAAGGAGGCAAGGCCTTATCACAAAATTTTCTACAAAACAAGTTGGCTAAAATCCTATGGTCATGAGCATAGTCACTAAAAAGGATTTGAAATGTTTTAACATGAGTGATAGGATCTCCCTTACCAGTGTAATTCTCAAGATGAGGCAAATTGTCTTGCTGAGGGACAGGAGCACAAATAATGTCTAGGGAAAAAGGACTACCCTTGTCACATGTAGGAATACTAAACTTGGATTGAGTTAAGGACACAAGTTGTTGTTATAAAGAGGACACAGTTTGAGACAAACTAATAATTGTGGAATCATTATAAGAAATAGGAGGCATAGAAACATTTGGAACACTAGGAAAAGTGTAGGAAGTAGAGGGAATGGAAGACACAACCAGTGGAACACTTGGAACCACAGTTGGAGGAGGATTGGAATAGGAAAAAGGAACACTATGGTAAGAAGGTTGTGTGGTAGGTAAAGATACTGGTGGACCACTCACAGGAAGAGATGGAGGTGGAAGATTTGAAGCTAGAGGATTGGAAAATGTAAGAGACATAGTCACTAAAGGAGGAGTATAAGTAGGATTACTAGGTAAAGGAATTGAAGAAGGTTCCACACTAGTGACAAGAGGAGTGAATCCCAAATCTTGATCCTCTTGAGCTAAAGTTTTAACATTCAAATGCACAAGATGAGTAATACCATGCAAGATATTAACACCTTGATCACTATGATGAAGGACTTTCTTAGGAGCCTCTATAGCTTGAATAGAATCTTGCTTATGGTTTTCTTGAATAATCCAATTTCCCATTTTATCAAGTTCCATTGACATTTTTTGGACTTGTTTAGGAGGAAATTTAAAGCATCATTGTCATTATGAGATGAGTGAGAAGAGTTATGTTCCATAGAAGGATTGGATTCATGAGTGATCAAATTGTCATCTAAGATCCTAGGAAAGGAGAGGAAGACTCGGGATCTAAGGAACCCATAATTCTATGGCTTCTTCTAACCTAAGAAAATGTAAATGAACTAAACTAAGAAAATATAAATGCAATATCATACAAGAAGGCTAATATAATATGCATGCAAGATCTAACATGAAATGTAAATCTAACACCAAAAAGAAAGAGTTGTCTATCGCAGGTTCACCAAAATGTAATATATAAAATGGAAGCACCAAAATGTAAGATATGAATAATGATGTGGGGTAGAAATTGAATGTATTGTTATTATTATTGGATAAATTGTATTTTTGAGATAGTGGAGAAGGTAATATTGTCCTCTTAGCCCCAAATTTCACAAAGGAAAGATCCACTTTGATCAACCATAAGAAAATGGCTTATGCACAAATGCATCAATCAATCGAAAATAAGAAGAAAGAAGAAAGCCTTACAATCCTGAATAATGGATGAAGAGTATATAATGGAATTGATTGATACCTTAATTGAAATGAATTGAAGACAAATACTAACCTCAAAATATAGCAGATCTGGAAAATCCTATTTTCTAATGTCTGTGTCAGGTTTCGGGAAATTTTGCAAACGGATCTGGAACAAAAATGCAGAGATGGAAAAAACCCAAAAATATTTTCCTTTTATGAGTCAGTTCGACCTTGACCTCTTTCCCAGGGTGCAATCCTACCCCAAAATTTTGACCTTGACCTACACTGCTCCGACAGAAATTCTGTTCGCAGATCCCGAAAGTTGGCTGAAAAGGGTATCCAAATTTACTCTATAATTTTCTGTCATATACCTGTACCTGCAAGAAAAATGGGTTTTTTTTGGGGGGAGGGGTTTTCCTTGGTCAAACCCTAGTTTTTGAATTAACCTTAAAGTATAATTGACATTGTATAAATAAAAAAAGCAAATAAACAAACTCACCTTGCTTGTATAGAAACCCTTGTGGAGGATTCAAATCCTTGGATCCACAAGTATGTATGCTCCAAAATAATGTAGAATGTAGAATGTAGGATTTAGGATGTCTCAAATCAATTTCTTTTAGATCTTCAACACCAATCTTGAATGGATCTTGGAATAGGAAGAGGCTTGCATGGATGTGGATGGAGAAATCTTCAACAAGAGGGCTCCATAGAGCTTGAATCCTTCAATGGCTACCAATGGATCTCCTTGATGAAATGAATGCTTGAAATTATTTGAATGCTTTAATTCTTGAGATTAGATGCTTGCTTCAATAGATCATGCATAGAGTTGTCTTTCACACTTAGATTTCACTTAGAGAAAATGAGAGGAGAAGGCTTCCTTATATATGAATCTAGGGCACAATCTTCTAGAGAGGCCTACATAGGAGGATTAAATTCCAATTAGACCTATACCCTTAGAATTGGACCTATATTAAATATAATTTCAAGGGTCATTGCCTCGAAGACCGAAATAGCCAACCCGGAAGTGAGAATTAAATCTTTCTAAAGCCCGACATCCGGAAACCCCAGAAACTTAAAAATTGGACCCTGGGTCAGCGTCGAGGTTGACTCTAACCTAGGATAGGGTCAAGGTTGACCTTGACCTAGGTCAGTGTCAAGGTTGACCTTGACCCATAAGGTTGAACTTGACCCTGAGGTCAAGAAACTCATTTTTTTAGATCAGGGTGCCAGAAACAGGCCAGAGAGAAGTGGAAAAGGGGAAAAAATAGGGGGAAAATCTAGATCCAAGTCAAAGACCCATTCAAAGTGCTTGAGATGACCTCAAACCATTTACTCGGAGTGATAAACCAGTCCAAAATGGAAGTGCTTCCATTTTCTGACTATACAAAGGTACTCTATACATGTCCTCCATCTTAGTAGGAGATTTTGGACAATCCTCTAGATAGAATGTTCTATCCCTTGTAACACTGGAAAAACTATCTGTCAACAATCTATCACATTGAATCTCTCCAACACATTGAAGTTTACATACTTACTCTGGATCATCCAAAGATTTATGCTAGTTCTATCTCTAATGGTCTCAATCCCAAGAATATATCTTACTGCATCTAGATCTTTCATTTCAAATTGTGCTAATAATTAAGACTTCAAATATGAAATAATTATTTACCACTCCCAATAAACAACATATCATCCACATACAACACTATGATCAAAATGTGACCATTTTTCAGATTTATAATACACATAAAGGTCAGATTTAGATCTCGTAAATCCCAAAGACAAAACATAGGTGTTAAAATTTTTATACCACATTCTAGGAGACTATTTCAAACCATATAGATATTTCTTTTAATTATAAATAGGGTTCCCTTTACCCTTTTCAATAAAATGCTCTAGCTATGACATGTAAATTTTCTCCTTCAAATCGCCATGAAGGAATTTTTTCTACAAACCCATCTTCTCAACTTCAAAGTTATAAAATCTTTTGAGTGATAAAAATAATAAAATGGATGTTATATTAACTATAGCATAGAATATTTCACCATAATCAATTCCCTACACCTGTAAATAACCCTGTGACCAACTATTCCTTGTGCTTCTCAAACCTGTCATATCTAGACCCAATTACTTTTTGAACATGAATTTACATCCAACTAGATTACATATTGTATTAAAATGTACTAGATCCCATGTATCATTCTTCTTCAATGCATCTCTTCATTCATGGCTTCCATCCACAAATCTATATCATGCATAGCCATAGCCTCTCTAATAGTCCTAGGCTCACAATGTTAGAAATCAAAGAAAATATGTAATTGGAATTCAATAAATAATATCCAAATATTTCTAGTGAAACCATATCTACTAGGTAGATTCATATCATGAGTAGACCTCCTCAATTGTTGAGGTTGAGGTTCTTGCTCTTCTTTAGAACTTTCAGAGTTTCTTGAGCTCTCATCATCGGGTGCAACAAGAGTGTGTAATTCATTTCTTATCAGAGTAGATGATATCTGTGTTAGGATTAGGTAATACTAAGAGGGGGGTGAATAAGTATGACAACACTTTAAATTCAAACTTTATAACTTCCAACTTAACCATACAATAGTTGAAATAAAAGGAACTTATACATAAAGAAGATAACTCATAACACCATGATTTTGTTCATGAGTAAACCCTAGCCAAGGGAAAATCTCGGTGGGGATGATACCAATAAATTATGCACTAAAATTATAGTGTCCATGTTAGGATACTTAGCCTTTTTAGGAGTTAAATATTGCATTATTACATTTCCCTATTAAAGGAATAGAAAACCTTGTTAAGGGTATACAATGAGAACGCTGCTCTTACAATCAAAAAAATTATTCGGTTACAATGATCTACCAAAAGTAAACTATACAAGCATATTCTATGCTCAAGTAGTCCCAATTATATCTCACATCAACTCCTATCTGATTTTGACATCACAATTAATCTACACATTCCATCCATGTCTTCGCATATCAAAACATCTTCATATATACCCGATCTCATAATCAGTCGGCTCACAAGAACATCACCAAATGTGTCCAACACTTATCCAATTATCAAATATGTTGTTGAAAATCATACTATAAAATAATTTGTGTAGGCTCTAATCCAAATCCAACTTAGCACTTCTAGATTCCACGATATAGTTCCTTAATCATCGTGACCATTCAACTGCTATGCTTCACTGCTATATTGCCTTTGCATGACTTCAGCAAGCTGTAATTCTCTTAAATAAAATTCAAAACACAAGAGGCCTTAACTAAAGGTCTACCATATCCTAAAATACATTCCTCTAAGCTCTCATGAGTTAGTTCACCATATATAGTGCGGCTTACCAAAAATGTGTGACTGTACCCAGTAAACTGCTTCCTGCACTTAGTCATTTTTGCAAAACTCAGTTTCACTTCTAGTGACAATACACATGAGTAGTGTTTCCATAAATGATAGCCTCTATACAATAAACAATGGTCCACTTTCCAATAATATCCCCCTTTGGTATTGATGGAAACACTTAGTGCAAAATGACTAAGTGCACAATACCAAATTATTGACTAAGTACAAACTTTTTGAATCCATATACATATTATTTCCTCTATAAATTTT
>MU227120.1:2657684-2672780 GCA_018584345.1 Thuja plicata | reverse complement strand
TACAATCCATGTATTTACCAAAATCTAACCACATGGCTCATTCCATTCAATGCAAACAATAAAGTTTCTGCTCCCTTTAGTTCTGTAGGCATATTATCAGTGAGTGCCTTCATTGTTGTTTTTGTGTCATAAAGTTGTTTTTCAAGAATTGATAGTTTAGGAGTGATTAAACTCTTTAACACACCAAATATTCCTATTACTCTTCCTTTCTCGGTCTCCAATACACTTATCTTATCCAAAAATCTAAATAGTTATTTTTCTAACTCTACAACAGTGTGTGAGGAGGTCTCACAACTATGTACCAACTCATCCAGTATTTTCCTATCATTTGCAATGATATCCTCAATATTTTGAATATTTTTTATAGGATTTATATGGTAGCTATATAACTTCCTTCCATGTCCTATATAGGTCTTCACTTCAGAAATAGTGTTCCTTAATATGCCTAACTCCCATGAGATAGACTTGCATAATTCCTCAAGTTTCTTTACCAAGTATCTCTGGTCAGCTCTTAATTATACAATCTTCTCCAGAGACTCAAAGTGACTATCAAATTCATCTAATGTTGTGTTCAGGTTCTCTGCTATGTCCTTTCCTTGAAAATTGAAAGGTAGGGGTAGGAGTTTGTTGATAGTATCAACTTCTCTTTCTAGTACCCTTGAATTTTTCTCTATTTTCTGTTCAAATTTCTCTTTGGCTTTGGCAAAGTCTATGTAAGATAGCTTCATCAGCTCATCCTCATCCATGCTCTCTACATCAGTACTCATATTTTTGTCTCCACTTACCAACAAAGATGAAGAAACAGGTGTAGGTTTTTCTTGCTTGACTTCAAATTTTCTCTCAGGTTCTTTCTCTGCCTCAGTTGTGCTTTTTTTACCCTTAGAAGGGTCTTCCTTAGTAGGATTTATTGTATCCTTTTCATTTCTCCCATCTATATCAGGAACGATATCTAAATTTCCTTGAAAGGGGTCACTTGTATCCTATGATCTATCCAATGATACGGCCACACAAGAAACAAAGAAATATGGTTGCTTCATTGTACTTACAATTGTACTATTATCTTCTCCATCCTTAGGTGAATCAATGTTGATTACTGTAGGCTTGGAGGACTCTCCCCTTAGGATAGTTTTAGGCTTAGTAGTCTTAGGCTTAGGAGGTGAAGACTTATCAGGTTCGATCTCCATTAAGACCTTATCAATAGCTTTATGTGTGTCATCAATAACCTTATCATATGTCCTTCCCATTATCTTTATCAATCTTGTTATAGTTCTCAACAATAATTTTATTGCTTTCAGAATCCTTTCATGTTTATCATAATATATAAATGGTAGCATTTCCTCAATTGCTTTCATTTTAATCTATTCATCCTTAGTTAGTGCTAATTGTTTCCTAATCTCCAATTTCTCAAATAGTTCCTTGGGAATATTACCTTCTATTTCAATTAGGTTCTTCTTGAATGCAAACATATGATCTATGATAAAATATTCAATCTGAGTCTTATCTTTTTCATCATACATGTCATAGTATTTAGGTAGCTAATTGAGATTTCCTTGTTCTATGATTCTCTTCACCAGCATCTTTAGATCTGGTTTTCATAGTTGTCTTGCCTCTGTTTTCTTCTCGTCTACCTTCTTAACTTCAAATTCCTTTTCTTGTGCATTCTTCTTTTCTTCTTCTCTCTTCTTTTGTACTTCAATCCTCTATCTTTTTGGTGGTGAATTCTAATTGGAGTATCTTGTCCTCTTCATAGTGATTTATGTTGTTTCTTCTGACTATGATGTCTTCTTAGGTTGTTCAGAAGTAGTATCAGACACTTCTACTACAGTAGGAGGTGGACTTTTAGTCTTCTCAATTTCTGGTGGTGGAAGGGATGCAAGAGAAGTGCTCGCCAATTGAGAAGCACTCAGTTATCTTCTTCCTTATCTCCTACATCTCCTCTTTAGAATTACCAGCCTTTTCTACTAGATCATCTACAACATTCTCAATTTTTCTTCTCCTTGTTGTTTTAGTTTGTTCCTCTCTTATCTTAGCTAACTTTTCCTCATAAGTTCCCCATCTTTCTTCTGATGGATCAATTTTTGAAGATAATATATGCTCAACTTGTATTGTTAAGACCTTTGAACTAACCTTATACCCCATAGAGTAACACCATTTCTTTCTTGGTTCCACTGCCTCAAAGCACACACAATTAGTTTCAACCATGAAACAGATTGTATATGTATACTAATCCACCATGTCCTTAGGTATCCTCATTCTTCCCTTCATTTATCTCTGCAGAATCTTGATCATTCCAAATAATTCTCTATCTACCCAATCATTGTTATGTCTGATGTAGCTGTTTGCAATCTAAATTCCATTACGTTCATTATTCTTCCAAGATCTTGGGTGCATTCTAGGGAATTTGTGCACTATGTGGATATATATATGTATTGAAAATGACCCAAATATGAATGCTTTAGATTTTTCTCTCTTTATTTGCTACACATTCTCCAAGAACCATTGTGCAAGTACTTCGCAAAGGTTGTATTTAACATTTTCCTTTACCATTCTATATGCCATCATTATAACTCCAGCAGATATTGAGTTAGGTTGGCTATTGTAATGAAGTTTGTAACCTAAAATCATTGAAACCAATCTCACATCTTCTTGGAAGATGTTGGCTATAGTCATCGCTCACTTATCCCATTAGAGTGGGTTAGGGTTTCCACTTGCTTCTTTGTGTTCTTCTCTATAACAGAGATAACACCAGAGTTATCCAAATTAGTTATGTCATGGATTAACTCACTACATATCTTCACAGGATGATCATTAATCCAAATGAACTGATCATGTACTCTTCTTAACACAATTTTGATCCATTCTTCTTCATCAAACTCATAAATTTCTTCCATTCACATCACACTTAGGTTTTCTAGATGAGAAAACTCATCCTTCCATTTACTATGTTCTTTTATCATATCTTTCATTTCCTTATAGATCTCAAAGTCTCCCAGTGACTCATACTTACAATGGATGTATGCCCTAATTTCCTCAAAATGTAGAACATCGTAGGGTGTTTGAGAAAATGTGCCTTCGGGATCATCTTCAGTGGATTTACAAGGATGTTTCTTAAACTTATACCTAGGCCTTTTGTTGACATCAAAGATCAATGGAGTATCCATAATCAAAGCTTCACAAATAATCTAAAATACCTCTTTATCTTTGATGATTCTGTGAATTCGCAATTGATAAATCGCAAGGTGGCTTGGATTTCTTGGCTGCTTCATTGATCTCCTTCAACTCTACTTCAAATAGTGATTAGATATGTTCGAATGAATAGACTTATACTTTTCCATGAAAGCATTGGCACATTTTCCAATAGCCTTAACTCTATAAATGATCTACTCGATCATTAATCTGGAAATCACAAGATACAATGTGTATAGCTATGTGAACTTATATAGGTGGTTCACATCAATCATACATACTCTCCATACGTTCGCAAAAGCTTATTCTGCATAAACATGGATTAGATGGTTTTCTGTGTATTTATTGAAAGCTCCCCCTAAGGCCATACTTGTCCATCTAGGTCGATGTAACAAAATTAGGCAAGGGTTTAGTAGAAACTACTAAATCTCCCTAAACCTTAGGCTCACTCGTCTCTTTCAGTTTCCAAACCTTACCACTTTCTTTCACAAATTGATTGTCAAAATCTTCCATGTATTTTTCCATAATTTTTCCAACACCACCAACATATTTCTTTATAACAATAGGTGGTGGTCTTTTGTTACCTGTAGATCCATTATACCTGTAAAACTTCACTATAGGTCCTTGATTGTTACACTTGTAGCATGTAGGAGGTGATATGTTCTGATTAATTTGTAACATGCAGTTCCTTGCAATGTGTCCAAAGTTGTTGCATTTGTAACATGTAATCTTAGCTTTTATTTCCTCTCTAATATAATCTTTCTTAGTGTAGAATTGATCAAGTTTTCTACATTTTGTCTTCTTGTGTCGATGTTCATAGCAATTGAAAAAATAACCAGAAAAGGGTTTAAAAGGAGATTTACCTCTTCAATCTCTCTTCATGTGACCAACTTTGTTGCATCCAAAGCATCTACCTCTGAAAGGTCTGATCTTCTTTTTAGGCTCCTCTTGTATAGGTCTTTATTCATCTATCTTTTCTTCAGATTTTTCTTCTTGAGATTTAGAACATTTAGCTTCATTGAATCTAACTCCCGGCATCTCTCTCTCTCTCTCTCTCTCTCTCTCTCTCTCTGTCTCTCTCTCTCTCTCTCTGTTCATCAATTTTTTCACTGCTCATATGAATTTTTTCAATGTATTTATTAACCTCAAAATTTTCTCCTTTTATGATTTGGTTGTATTTTTCTAATTCATGATGCTTGGTTCTGTATTCATCAAGTTCAATCTGCATCTTTCCCATCTGAAAATTTATATTCTTTAGGATTTCTTCAATTTTTGTTCTTTCATCTTCTTGCTGAATTTCTATAGGCATTTGAATAGTAGTTTCACGATCTTGCTTCCATGCATCTTTTTCTTGTTCAAGTTATTTGATTTGATTAGATGAATCATTATCTAAATCCTCTTTTATCTTTTCCATAATATCTTGCCTTTGATTCCTGTAAATTTCATGTTGTTCCTTAAGTTTTTTGATGAAACCTTCTGCTCTTCTAAATTTGAATTTCAAATCACCATTTTCAGCTTTAGCTTTATCAAAGTCTTCAAGTACAGCTTCAAAGTTTTCTTCCAAACTATCTGAATCCATCTAGATCTCCATTAAGCTATTAGACTTTCTCTCCAAGGGCCACAAGCTCGGATACCAATTGTTAGGAATAGGTAATACTCAAAGGGGGGGTGAACTAGTATTACAACACTTTAAATTCAAACATAATAACTACCAACTTCACAATATAATAGCTGAAATCAAAAGAACATACACATAAAGAAGATAACTCATAACACCATGATTTTGTTCATGAGGAAACCATGGCCAAGGGAAAACCCTAGTGGGGATGATATCCAAAAATTACGCATTGAAAGTATAGTGTCCCTGTTAGGAGCTGAATATTACATTAGTAAATTTCCTTGTTAAAGGAATAGAAAATCTTGTTAGCGGTATACAATGAGCACATTGCTCTTACAATCAAAAAAATTGTTTTGTTACAATGATTTACCATAAGTTAACTATACAAGTATATTCTATGCTCAAGTAGTACCAATTATAGCTCACACCAACTTCTGTCTGATTCTAACATTACAATGCATCTACACATTCCATCCATGTCTTTGCATCTCAAAACATCTTCATATATACCTGATCTCATAATCAGTCAACTCACAAGAACATCACCAAACCTGTCCAACACTTATCCAATTATCAAATCCAGAGTCGGTAAACATACTATAACAAAAGTGGTGTAGGATCCAATCCAAATCCAACTTAGCACTTCTAGACTCCACGTTATACTTCCTTAATCATAGCGACCATTCAGCTGCTTTATTTCACTGCTATATTATCTTTTCATGACTTCAATAGGTTCTAATTCTTTGAAATGAACTCTAAAACACAAGAGACCTTAACTGAAGGTCTATCATGTCAGAAAATACCTTCCTCTAAGCTTGCATGACTTAGTTCACCATATACAACACTCTCTTACCAACACTGTGTGACTGTACCTAGTAAATTGCTTCATGGACTTAGTCATTTTTGCAAAATTCAATATCAAAACTGAGTTTCACTTCAAGTAGTGTTTCCATAAATGACAACCTCTATACAATCCAAAATGGGCCACTTGCGAACAATCTCAACTACCTCCTTTTTCTATTTCTCTTCCTTCTTTGGATGTAAATCAACTATGGAAGCTTTCAACTCACAAAATATCACACTTCTACTATAAATTAAATTCTCTACAACTAGATCACAAATCTTGTAACCTTTCACACTAACATTATATCCAATGAAGATACATGTAACCACCTTGTTCTCTAATTTGGATATTTTTTCATTCGACACACGAGTATATGCCTCAAAACCAAAGAATCAAATATATCTCAATGAGGGATTCTTACCAAACCATGCCTCCATGGGTATCTTCTCAAAAAATGCTAAAGTAGGGTATTTTTTAATTAAATAATGTATGTAACTTCTACTTGGGTATAGATTTATCCCGCAACTTTTTTTCAAGCCTATTACAACTCAAGCTACTTCTAGTCATCTCCATAAACATTATGTTCTTCCTTAATGCAACCCCATTTTTTTATGGGGTGTATTGATTTGTCTTATATCTCTCAATCCCATGGTCCTTAAAAAATTACTCAAATTATTTTGAATAAAAATCACTCCCATTTTCAATCCTCAAACACTTAGTTTTTCTACTAGTCTAGTTTTCAACCAAGGATTTGAATCCCTTAAATTAACTAAAAACTTTAGATTTACTTATGAGAAATACACAAATGTCCTTGTATTGTAGTAATTTATGAATGAAACAAAGTACATAGATCTAGATATCAAAGGAACATTATCTGGACCGAACACATATGAATGAATATAGTCTAAAACCCTGGAAAATTTATGAGAACTAGAATAAAAAGAAACATGGTGTTGTTTACCATAAACAAAATGTTCAAAAAGTTGAACTTGATATTACAATCATCAAGGCCTTCAAAAAGGCTCTTATTTTTTAGGGATCTAAGGCCCTTCTCACCAATGTGACCAAGCCTATGGTTCCATAGCATTGTCTTCTCAGTTGGGTGCTTCATCTCCAAAGCATTTTCACCCTTAGGTACCCAAAAATCATGACCATCAGATGTAGAAACAATAGTTTTATTCTCTGCTTAATATGATAGTGAGGATAAAGAGTCTAAAGCCCCTTTATTGGATTTCAAAGAAGCGTTATTGCATTGAACCATGTATGCATACAAATTATACAATGTACCAATTTACATACCCTTAGAAAGAAACATAGAGAATCTTGTAATCTTGCATTTTCCACTCAAGGAAACAACATGCACATCCACATCAATTAGCTTGTTAAATAAAAGTAGGTTTTGTGCTAAATTGGGGATATGTAGGACACCATCAATCCACCTCACTCTAATATTAAGGAATAATGTCTTGATTCGTCCATGACCAACAACCTTCAGGTGAGATTTATTACCTAGATACACCTTCTCATTGTCAAACTCTTCATACTTCAAAAAACAACCTCTATGAGAGAACATGTGGAAAAATGCACCTGAATCTACTAACCACACACCTTCTGATGCATTTATTTCCAAAGCCACAAAACAAGAATATACTTCATCTTGAAAGGATTTATCAGAGTCAAAATCTAAGAAATATTTTTTACCTTTCTTTTTCTTCCCCTCCTTGTACTCTTTCTCATAGATTACTAGGTTTTTCTTAGATCCAACAATTTTCTTTCACCTTTTTACCAAGAGACTTACATCTCCCTAGAGACTTGGATTTACCCTTCTTGTCCTCCTTTCCTTTGACCATAATTCTACCATAAGAAACCAGGGCCTCCTTATCCATCTCAAAGCATTTCATTCATATCTCTTCACATAGAAATGAACCAACCATATCCTCCATCTTGAAAGTGGCTTTTGTGCTTTTAATGTCCATCACAAGATGAGCCCATGAGTTTTGAAAACATAACAGAAGCATACATTTATCTTGATCATCAATCTTGTCACCGAAAAAATTTAAATCAGCAACTAGCATGTTGAACATATTATGTGATCTACAAAAAACCCTCCTTCCTTCATCCTCAGAGAATACCACTTCTTTCTCAAGAATAACTTACTTACCAAGGACTTCCCTTGATAAATATTACTAAGTTTTCTCAAAAGTGCAGTTGCAATCTTCTCCTCGTGGACATTTAAGAGCACTAAATCAGCCAGATAACATCTTATCAAACCCTTGTCTTTTAGATCCATTGTATCCCATACATCCTATGCAATAGTTTGGGGTTTCGTCAAAGAAATCACAACCCATAGATCTCTATCTATGAGCACGTCCTCCATTTTTAGTTTTCACAACTCAATTTTTTTGTTGTTGAATATATCTATCTCTATTTTGTTGAATGTTTTTCTATATAAAACCTACAACAAGGCTATGAAATCTTCCTCTACAAAATTCCAATTGAAACTAGATCAACACAAAAAAAACCTTCTACCCAACAATAATGAAAAAGTTGGCCAGGCTCTGATACCAATTGAAAGGAATCCAAAGTGAAAATAAACACTTCTAAATGCTAAATCTCACAAGAGAGATGATGCATAAATTTATTACAAACCCTTAGATAGATACACATAAAATTAAATTTAAATAGATAAACTCACAACACTAGATATATGTGGGAAAACCCTTTTGGGAAAAAAAAATCCACACTCCTAAAGCCAAAATCAATTGTATTATCAACAACAACATTTACAACACAATGCCTAGAGTCAATGATCTTCAAAGTAAATACAACAATAGATAATTATAGAGAGAATCTAGCACATAAAATCTTTGTAGAAGACATCCAACCTATCATATAAATTAAAATAAGAATCCACATATTTATAGAGTTCAACACAAGTAAAAAGTACCCATGGTTTGCAAAACTAACACCAAGTCAAAAGAGGTATGTGGTGTCATAAACAACTTTGTAAAATCGTGACATGCTGCACATAAAAACTTCCAATGCTACAAATCATAACTCATCCATAATGGTCACCTTTCCATATGCACCACCTACCTCGCACTACTTATCAAAAGTGAACTCTAAAATAGAAATTTTTTTTCCAAAAAATAGCTCTCCATGACTCTTCCACCAAACTAGAAACCATCATAATCATAATATAAATTTCTCATAGCTCCAACATAGAAACCTATGACACTAGTTCCCTAACTTTAGGACTTCCAAAGTGGGTGTAAAATAAAATAAATAATTAAATTAGCATGTTTGGACTCTAAGGTTGAGAAGCCTTAATCCCAACAATTTGTTCCTTATCCTAGTTGACATCTAAGTTGAGGTTTTTTTAGATTTATTTCTCTAGTTGTATTGTTTGTATATATAGTTGTAATTCTATTAATTGGGATGGTTTTTGCAATCATGTAAGCTAAACATTAATCAGGATGTTGTATGCAATCATGTAAGATAAACATTAAACTTGGGTCATTTCAATTGGAGATAAAACATGCTTCATTGTACCTAAGTTGCATAGAGATTATAAAAACATGTTAAAATTTTCAAGAAAATCCCCATCTAGATCCAACTTCGACAACAAGAGTATTATTTTAAGACAAATCATTATCATAGTTAAGTCCATTCACTAACATATTGAAGATTGATTACACTTTCAACAAAATAACTATATAAGGTAGGCACCTAGGATAGACTAGGACCTAAGGTTAATTGTTGGCTTAGAATTATTCGTATCCATCTCTACCAAATTATCTATCACGTGAAATGGATCAATAAAACTTGTGAAGATTCTCAAAATAAATGGGATATAAATTAATCTCACAAATATTATGAGTATGATTTTTAGATTAATTTACATTTTTTGTAGCATAACATCTTGAAATCTAAATAATTATTTTCATATATACTTATAATCTATTACATGAATATATTTTTTCACTCATTATTCAAATAATATAATGCTTTATTACTTTATATTAATCCTATTTTCATTAAGTACTTTAAACTACCAAAAAAAAAATGATTAAGCAATTTCTACCCAAGATATAATTTTTATTCTTCATAAAAAAAATATAAATTTCATTACAATATTGAATCACCTCCTTGAATGGTTGTCTAATTAAAATTGAATTGCATTATTCTAAATTGATAAAATTCTATAAATAATCAAAATTTATCATTCTACAAATAATCGATAATTGCACAATTATTACAAAGTTAACAATTGATTGGAAAGAACCAAATATAAACAATTGAACTAACTATTACAAAGTTTACAATTGGTTGAAAAGAACCAAATATAAAGTAACTAATTAAGCACATTTCATAAGGATTCCAACTAGGTGATAAAAAAATATTTAAAATAACTTTTCCAAAATAGCCAGTCACCCTCTTATAAATGTCCACTAAAAGTACCATAAAAAATCATGTAAAAGCAATGAACAACTTTATCTAAAACAAGCTACAAACTATGAATAAAATCTTAAAAAATTTATCATTCCAAATATAGTTGTGCCTGGACTTTAGGATCGTATGACCTCATCAAGAATTGTCTATTATTTCCTTCATTACATGTGGCATCATTTAACTTCATGGCAATTCTATTATTTGACATCAAATTTTATTACAATTAAATGTAGTGTAACAATCTTCTAATAGTATGACTCAATATAGTGGTATAAATCTTTGCAACCTCTTCCCGCTATGTTTTCCCGCTCTATCCATTTTGAATTTCCATGGTCGTTGGCCCAAGGGAGGGTTATGCCTCCCATCAAAATTGATGGCATAAGTGATGTAGAGATTGATTAAGTGTTGATTGGTATAGGTTTGATGACAAGAAGATCGGTTATTGTGATGTCATTGATGTCAACTTGGTGTTGTATTTGTTGACAATATTCTTGATGTGCTGATAATTATTGTTGCAGATAAATTCTGTGTTGCAGTAGGAATTGGAGTGTGTGATCGTTGTTGGAAACTTGTGGATGTCTCACTATGCATTATGTACGATCGTGTAAGTTTGAAAAAAAATTGGAGCAAGTTATGATCGATTGAAGGGCATAAGAGCAGACATAAGAACAGACAGTAATATACAACATCAATGATTTGATTGTTCTATCAAATCAGTAATGATCTAAGTTTTGTGGTCATGATATGGTTATTTTTACTAGGGTATGCTATTGATATTATGATCGCTATAAGATTGGAGTACTACAAAATATAACAAAATAACAAAATGTATAAGATAACAAAATGTTTGAACATAACTTCAGTGTTAGATCAGTGAGCAGTGATGATGCAATTAGTTGCAGTGAATGTTTTCATGATCCAAGTGTCAAGGTGACATGGCATAATATAATTGTAATTATTATTTTATATTTCATTGTTCGAGGTGTTTGAATCTATCAAGTTTTGGAAGCGTATTGGGGAAGTTAAATAAAGTTTGATTGTTCTTGTTTTAAATCGACGTGCGATGAATATTGTGGCCGACCTGGATTTGTAATCAAACATTCTAGATTGTTGATACATTTTATGGTTTAAGGATCGAGCGGAAATGATTGTAATGAATGAAATTAAAATGTAATAAATTTTGTAAGGCGGCTAATTCGCTAATGAACATGTAACTTATTTATATGTAAAGTGATAAAATTTAGCAAGTGTAGATCATGGATGTGAAGGTGTGTTCGAGTGAAGAGTGAAGATTTTCTGCAAGAAGAAGAAGTGTTATGCTTAATTGGATCTGAACAAGCAGAGGAGTACTACACCCAGATCATTATACTTGTTTAATCCTAATAGGTTATACAAGAAAATCCCTTAACCAGGTAGATCCTAACAGGTATTGAACAGTAAATCCTTTAACCAGGTGGATCTTTAATTAGGGTTTAAATCCTTTAACAAGGTTAATCCTAACAGGGTAAAGCTCCTAATAGGGCTAGAGGTAATTCCCTTGACCGGGTGACTCCTAACATGATCTTCTCCTAACAAGGCATCATTGTAAGCTCCTAATAGAGCTAGAGGTAAGTCCCTTGACTGAGTGACTCCTAACAGGGTCTGCTCCTAACAAGGCATCATTGTAAACTGCTAATAGGGCTAGGCCTTTAACAAGGTACATTTCAGAAGAGTGAAAATATTTATGGGTATTAATTCCCACCACGGTTTTTCCCTCTAACCAAGGGTTTCCATGATAAAAATAGTGGTGTCACTTTGTTGCATGATTTGGATCTTTATTTGGTCTCTTTGTTTATTGTTGCATAAGGTTTAAGGTTGATTAATGTTTTTAATGTGTTGAATGAATTATGAAAAGTTTTAATATGATATATTACTCATTCACCCCCCCTCTCAATAATATTGGACCTTATAGTATTAACAATTGGTATTAGAGCTTTGGTCCTATTTGTGATAAGCTTAACAGCTTGAGGAAAAGATATGATGATGAAGAAGGAAGGTCCTAAGTTCACAAGAGAAAACTACACAATATGGAGTTATGGGATGAAGATCTATCTAAAAGGCATGGGGCCATAGTTTTAGAACCATGTCGTAACAAAATATACAATTCCTACCAGGACTCTTACTGCAGATCAATTGAAGGAGCAATAGGAGAACATGCAAGCATTGGAGGCTATTGTACAAGTACTCTATCTAATACTGAATATATTTATGTACATGGACTTGAGATTTCTTATGAGGTTTGGGAATAGTTAAAGCTAATATATGGTAGAGACATACATGTGAAAAAAGCTAGGGTAGATAGTTTGAAGGGAAAATATAATGACATGAAAATGGTGGAAGGTGAAAACATTGCTCAATATGGTCAAAGGATAAAGGAATTAGTTGGTGCTATCAAAGTTTTCCGCGGTAACATTGAAGAAGGTGTTGTGGTAAGTAAAATTTTAAGAACCTTGCTACCTGCTTATGCCATTAGTTTTTTCTATACAAGAATTGAGGATATTTTATATTGTTTCTATTGATGGACTAATTGGCAAGCTCACTTCTTTTGAATTATAAAACTATGATAACGACATGCCTAAAGTTCAAGTTGTCTTTAAGGCCTCTTTTTCATTAGCATCAAAGCAGAAGGGAAAACAAATAAGTCATGAATTTTCCTTCATGTCAAGTTATTCCAAGGAAATTGAATCTATCTCGGGTGAAGAGAAGAAGTAAGAAGAGCTTGAAACATCAATTGCAAGAAGACTACCTAGAGGTACTGGTAAGTATTAAGGCGAGTTACATTTGAAATATTTTTCATGTGAAAAGATAGGACATATTTTTGTTAGGTGTCCTGGTGCTGAACAGGATAAGATCAAAAGACTCAAGGGAAAAGGAAACAAATAGTGATATGTTATAGTAGATGAAGGTGTGACTCATGAAGAATCTGATGACAATGATGAAGAAGTGATAGTGTTTGTTGCAATCAAAGAAGAAACTTATGAATATGAGAAGGCATTTCTCTCACACATGGAACATGGTAATGTATGGGTCATTGATATTGGGTTCTCACATCACATGATCAGTGACAAAAGTAAGTTCATAAAGTTAGATGAATTTGATGGTGGTGTGGTTAGGTTTGGAAACAATACACCTTGCATGGTAAGAGGTAAAGGTTAAATCTCTTTGAATGGTAAAATAAATTTTGATGATTTCTATTGGGTTGAAGGTCTTACATATAAATTTTTGAGTGTTGGTTAGTTGAATTTAACAAAGGTTATCATTTAGAGTTCAAAGGAGCTATGTGCGAGATATTTGGAAGATCAAGAGATCTGATTTCTAATGGGAAAAAAAATAAGGCTAACTTATTCCATCTGAATACTACTGTTAATAGTTGTCTAGTAGCTGAAATTAAATATAGTTGGTTGTGGCATAGAATGTTCTCTAATGTGAATTTTGATAATTTCATCAAGGTTAGTAAGTCAAATGTTGTTAGGGGATTGCCACAACTTGTGAAACCAGACAATGAAATGTGCAAGGAATATCAATTGAGTAAGATGACTTATTCTACTTTCAGTAGTAAGTCTTTTTCATGTTGATTATTGATGACTACTCAAGAATGACGTGGGTGACATTCTTGAAGGATAAATCTGAATCTTTGTATAAGTTCAAAGTGTTCAGGGCACTTGTTGATAATGAAAAAGGTAATAGCTTGAAGTGTTTAAGATTAGACATAGGAGGAGAGTTAAATTCATGGGAGTTCATTGAGTATTGTGAAGAAAATGGAATTAAGAGACATATGTCAACACCAAGGACTCCTCAACAAAAAGGGATTGTAGAAAGGAGGAACAAAACTATAGTTAATGTTGTCAGGAAAATGATGATTCAAGCCGATGTACCTAAGTAATATTGGAGAGAAGGCATTAGCACTGCAGTCTGCATAATGAACTGGGTACAAGTGAAGAAAGGAACTGGTAAGACACCTTATGAATAGTGGTATGGTCACACACCTAGTGTTAAATACTTTAAAGTTTTTGGTAGTAGATGCTATATCAAGAGAGATTATTTCAATGGAAATTTTGATCCTAAGAGTGATGAAGATATTTTATTGGGATATTCTACTAAAATAAAGTGTTGGAGATTTGCTTCTATGCAAATAATTGATTGTATGTTTTCCATTGATGACAACATATAATATACAGCAGTGTTCTATATGCAATTATCAGTATAGATGTTTTGGAGCTATGTGTGTTTATTTCCATGGTGTATACATGTTCTAGATGCTATGTACATTCACGTTGAGTCAGATATGAAGTTTCAGTTAAGTTATGTTATTCAGTTATGACAGTTACAACGACAAAAGACTATCTGAGAAGAGCCAATGTAATAACACTATTTCTTGAGTTGCACCTATCTTTGGGATATGTGTGTTTGTATTCATGTTGAGTTATGAGTTCTAGATGATTCTCTAAAGGTGAAAAACATGCTCTAACAGAATCATAATGTTGGAGTTGATTTGGTGGAGCCGACTTTGTGAAGCATCGTGTCCATCCAGTTTGAGTTGTGTGATTCAAATCTGATTGCATGGTTGATATGGCCGACTAAAGAAGTAGTGAAGGGACTCCTTGAGTTGATGAAGATCATCCTTTGGAGAAGATACTTACAGTATTTTATTTGATGAATGCCAAGTGTGAATGATAAGAAAGGAGATAGAAAAGGTACAGAGAAGAATATCAGTTAAGTTTCATTCATCAAGGAGCTATGTGAAGAAGCAATGGAAGATTACATTACATTGGAACTGATCAAGACAGTAGGTCTACTCTACAGTTCATCATCATATATAGTGCATATTTTTTCTACAGAAGGTTGTAGCCTTCACCATTGAAGCAGTGAGCTTTTGGATAGTGAGTCCTCACCCTTAACAGGGTTATTTGTAAAAGACTCCTAACAGGGTCAGACCCTTAACCAGGTCACTATACTT
>MU227120.1:2631715-2657039 GCA_018584345.1 Thuja plicata | reverse complement strand
GATGTTACCTGAAGAGAACATCAGAGCCTACAATCAGAGGATAAATGAAGCAGTTTCTGGAATCAGAAACAATGGTGGAGAAATTTTAGAAGAAGACATAATGGACAAGTTGATGACTACATTGACAGTAGACTATGAGAGAAAGATCAATATTCTAGATGAAACCATGAAATTTTCAAAAGACTTCAAGAGAGAGACTTTGATCAGTAAAATACCTTCATTTGAGATATCAAGATTGAAGACTGAACCCAAAAGTGAAACAACCTTCAAAGCATCAATACATGGTAAGAAAACTTTACACATTTCTAATGAGAAAGAACAAGTTGATGAAAAACTAGAAGAAATTATTTCCATGATTGCTAAAAGAGAAAAGAAAGGCAAAGGAAAGTATGAAGGACAACTTCCATTGAAATGTTATTCATGCAACAAGATTGGTCACTTTGCATCCAAGTGTCCCACAAGAGTCAAGAAGTTTATATCTGATTACAAACCTAAATACAAAAAGGAATGCTACCATGCTGAAGAAGGTGTAATAGATGAAGATTTGGGAGAGGATGAAATTGGATTCGTTGCCCTTAAAGACATGGAAAAATTGCTTGAGGAAATGGACATTGAAGATGAAAAGGAAGCACAAGAGTTATCCCTAATTTCCAAAGAAGACATCAGAACTGATTGGATCATTGACAGTGGATGCTCTCACCACATGACAGGTGATAAAGACAAATTTGTTCATCTAGACAAGTACAAAGGTGGTATGGTTATATTTTGAGATAACACTCCTAAATCTATCATAGGCAGAGGATCCATCACCCTGGATGGAAAGAACAAGACAAATGATGTTCTGTATGTTGATGGATTACATCACAACTTACTAAGTGTTGGACAACTACTTGACAAAGTTTATCATTTGGAATTCAAAGAAAACAAATGCATTAATAACAACAAAGAAGGAGACATGATTGCATCATGCTCAAAAAAAAAGGAAATGTTTTTCAGCTCAATTCAAATGTAAGTTGTTTTGTTGCAAAAGTGGATGATAGTTGGTTATGGCACAAGAGACTCTATCATATCAATTTTGACAATATAGTAAAGATAAGAAATGTCAAGGCAGACAGAGACCTTCCAAGTATTGCAAGACTAGTTGACACAATGTGCAGGGAATGTGTTATGGGAAAGCATGTAAGGAGCTCTTTCAGAAGCAAGCAGAACTCAATTGAAAACAAATTAGACCTAGTGCATACAGATTTATGTGGTCCTACTCAAACAAGATCATACTACGGAGAAAGGTATTTCATTTTTTTTGTTTATGATTTTTCAAGGATGATGTGGGTTTCATTCTTAAAGGAGAATTTTGAAGCCTTTGAGAAATTCAAAATATTCAAAGCTAAGGTTAAGAATGAATCTGGAATAAAACTAAAATGTCTAAGATTAGATAGAGGAGGAGAATTCACCTTTGACCAGTTTTATGAGTACTGCGAAGAACATGGGATCAAAAGACAGTTGAGTGCTCCTAGAACCCCTCAACAGAATGGGATTACAGAAAGAAGGAACATGATCATACTTGATACAGTGCGCACTATGATGATTGAAGGAAAATTTGCGCACACCTATTGGAGAGATGCAGTCAATACAACCATCTATACTATCAACAGAACACAACTAAGGCCAAGCACAGATAAGACACCTTATGAAATTTGGTTTGGTAATGTGCCTACAGTAAAATACTTAAGAATCTTTGGCAGCAAGTGCTACATCAATAGAGATGATGGTGTTGGTAAGTTTGATGCTAGAAGCGATGAAGGTATTTTCCTTGGTTACTCTACTAAAAGAAAAGCATACTAATGTTTTAATTTGATATTAAAGAAGATAATTGAAAGTACTCATGTAAATATTGATGAGAAGTTCATGATTCAAGAGAGGTACTATGAATATGCACCTATGATTGAGGATGAACCTAGGCCTAGCAATAAAGACATTGTTATTGAAGAAATGTTTGATTGCATTGATGTATCATGTAATGAACCTGAATCAAGCATAGAAGAATCATAGATTATAGATGAGGATGTCACACCAAAAGTTCCAAAATTCACATCTAGATACCATTCAAAAGATGATATCATTGGAGATCAGAGCAATAGTGTTTTGACTAGATCTAAAGCAAAAATTTTAACAGTGGATGAAGAGGTATGTTTACTTTCAGATATTGAACCTTTAAGTGTTGAAGATGCTTGCAATGATTCTGATTAGCAAAAAGCAATGGAAGAAGAATTAGATCAAATAATCAAAAATGATACATGAGAATTGGTTCCTAGACCTAGTGACAAAAATGTGATTGGAACAAAGTGGGTATTCAAGAATAAGATGAATGAAGTTGGTATAGTAGTCAGAAACCAAGCAAGACTGGTGTGTAAAGGATATGCACAGAGGGAAGGAATAGATTACACTGACACATTTGCCCCTGTGAGAAGACTAGAAGCCATTAAGTTATTCTTAGCCTATGCAACATTCAAAGACTTTAAAGTATACCAATTGGATATCAAATCAGCCTTTATGAATGGTGACTTGAAGGAAGAAGTCTACATAGAACAACTTGAAGGATTTAATCTATCAGATAAACCAGACATGGTATGCAGATTGAAGAAAGCACTCTATGGACTTAAACAAGCCCCAAGAGCTTGGTATGACAGACTAGATGGTTATCTTACCAAGATTGGATTCAAGAAAGGAGAAGTAGATTGGAAATTATTCATAAGAGAGACACTTGATGGATTATTACTTGTTGCCATATTTGTTGATGACATTATCTTTGGAGGTAATGACAATCTTAGTGCAGAATTTGTAAAAGAAATGAAGAATGAATTTAAAATGAGCATGATTGGTCCTATAAAATATTTTTTGGGATTGAATATAAAGCTTACAGATAAAGGAATATTCATAAATCAGTCCAAATATGTGAAGGAAATATTGACAACTTTCAATATGGAAGACTATAAGCCAATATGCACTCGTATGATAACAGGAAGCAAGCTTTCTAAAGAGGATAATTCCACAATAGTTGACAAGACATTGTACAAGTCTATGATTGGAAAACTTATATATCTTACTCAATCTAAACCAGACATATCTAATGCAGTTGGCATTGTTGGTAGATTTGCAGCTGAACCTAAGAAAAATCACCTAATGGAACTATAAAGACCTATAGTTCCATATCTAAAGGGAACTATAAACTATGGTTTATGGTATCCTAAATTAGAGAATGTACAACTTCATGTATATACAGATGCAGATTGGGCAGGTTGTATTGATGACAAAAGAGTACTTCAGGAGGAGCAATATTTCTTGGAGATAGGTTGGTTTCTTGGATAAGCAAGAAGAAGAATTGTATCTCTCAGTCAACAACAAAAGCTGAATATGTTGCAGCAACATTGAATTGTTCAACAATGGTTTGGATCAAGCAGATGGTTAAAGATTTTGGTATTCGGGTTGATTATCCTATTGTTATTCCCTGTGATAACACTAGCACTATCAACATGTCCAAAAACCCTATGATGCATGCAAAGACAAAACACATTGAGATCAAATACCATTTTCTTTGAGAAAAAGTTGCAGACAAAGAAGTAAAATTGGACTATGTGAGCACTAAAGAATAGTTGGCAGATATTTTCACAAAGCCTTTATCAAAAGATACTTTTGAGTATCTCAGGGAGAAGTTGGGGATAATTCTATTTCCTAAGTCTGATTAGATAAAGCAGCAAGTACATCAGTCCATGGTGACTAATGAATGGTTGACTACTCTATTTCTGGAGAAGTACCTGTGCCTAATTGCTTATGTTCCCTTTTCCATTGATGTCAAAGTGGGAGTATTTAGTAAGGGGGAGCATATACTCTGGGGGAGTATATAATCATGTAACTTAAAAACACAGACAGAGGAGTTGCAGCAGTGTAGAGGAATCTTTGATGAGGATATTAAGAAGATTGTAAAAATAAAGAGGAAACCATGTGCTAAAGATGTTTTTAATATCATATGTTGCCATCAATGTCAAAGGGGGAGATTATTGGAGATTTGCCTCTATGCAAATAATTGATTGTATGTTTATCATTGATGACAACATATAATATACAGTAGTGTTCTATATGCAATTATCAGTACAGATGTTCTGGAGCTATGTGTGTTTATTTCCATGGTGTATACATGTTCTAGATGCTATGTACATTCATGCTGAGTTAGATATGAAGTTTTAGTTAAGTTATGTTATTCAGTTATGATAGTTACAACGACAAAATACTATCTGAGAAGATCCGACGTAATAACATTATTTCTTGAGTTGTGCCTATCTTTGGGATATGCATGTTTGTATTCATGTTGAGTTATGAGTTCTAGATGATTCTCTAAAGGCACAAAATGTGTTCTAACAGAATCATAATGTTGGAGTTGATTTGGTGGAGCTGACTTTGTGAAGCATCGCGTCCATCCAGTTTGAGTTGTGTGATTCAAATCTGATTGCATGGTTGATATGGCCGACAAAAGAAGTAGTTAAGGGACTCCTTAAGCCAATGAATATCACATCCTTTGGAGAAGATACTTATAGTAGTTCATTTGATGAATGTCAAGTGTGAATGATAAGAAAAGAGACAGAAAAGGTATAGAGCAGAATATCAGTTAAGTTTCATTCATAAAGGATCTATGTGAAGAAGCAGTGGAAGATTACATTACATTGGAACTGATCAAGAAAATAGGTCTACTCTATAACTCATCATTAGATATAGTGCATATATGCTCTACAGAAGGTTGTAGCCTTCACCATTGAAGCAGTGAGCTTTTGGACAATGAGTCCTCACCCTTAACAGGGTTCTTTGTAAAAGACTCCTAACAGGGCCAGACCCTTAACCAAGTCACTATACTTATTGCATTGTAAAGAAAAACTCCTAACAGGTTTGCAAGATCTTCTAACAAGGATTATTATAAGAAAGTATAGTTCATTGTGGGTGCTAATTCCCACCGGGGTTTTTACCATTTGGTTTCCCCGTAACCAAATTGTGGTGGTGTGCATTGTGTTATCTTAATGTGCATTTACTTTATGGTATTCTAGAATTAATAAGAGAAAAGAATTTAATTAGTTGATAACTAATTCACCCCCCCCCCTCTCAGTTATCCTTTGGGACTATTCTAACAGAAAGACCTATAAATGTTTTAATAAAAGGACTAACAAGATGGTTGAAAATGCAAATGTGAAGATAGATGAAGATCCAGATAAATATGATGAAACAAGAAAGAAAGAACCAGAAAATGATCAGGAATTTGTGTATGTGAAACCATAAGAGAAAGAGACTATTAAACAAAACAATGAGGAAAAAGTGGTTCAATTGGTGGAACAAGGAGAGGAAGCACCTAGACCTGAACATGTTATTCCAAGGTATGTGAAATTGAATCATTCTACTAACCAGATCATTCATGATAAATATGTTGGAGTGCAGACAAGAAGGAGAATTAGAGAAAGTACATGTTTGATTTCAAATTTTGAGCCTAAATCTATGAAGGAATACTTGAAGAGTGAAGGCTGGATAAAAGAAATGGAAGAAGAACTTGATCAAATTGAGAAAAATGACACATGGAAACTTGTAATTCCTAGACTAGCAGACAAGAATGTGATTAGTACAAAGTGAGTTTGTAGGAATAAACTAAATTAATATGGAGAAGTGGTTTTTAGTAAGGCAAGAATCGTGTGTAAGGGATATGTAGAAGAGGAAGGACTAGACTATGGAGAGAAATTTTCTCCTATGGAAAGACTTGAAGGGGTAAGAATTTTAATTGCTTATGCTGCCTATAAGAAGTTTAAATTTTTTCAAATGGATTATCAAATCTACTTTTCTAAATGGGATTCTTGAAGAAGAGGTTTACATAGAGAGACCAAATAGATTTGCATTGACAGATAACAAGGACATGGTGTTAAAACTGCAAAAGGAATTGTATGGACTTAAACAAGCACCTAGAGCATGGTATTAAAGACTACACTCATATCTCATCAAGATTGATTTTATAAGAATAAGTGAAGATAACAATGTGTACTTGAAGGTTGAAGGTGATAAGATATTGTTAGTTGAAGTGTTTGTGGATGACATATTTTTTGGAGGAAATGATGAGATGATCTTGACATTTGTTGAAGAGATGAAGAAAGAGTTTGAGATGTCAACGATAGGAGAAATTAAGTTCTTTATTGGATTGGAAATTTCACAACTAAAGGATGGTATCTATATCAGTAATTCCAAGTACATAAATAAAGTACTAAAGACTTTTCGAATGGAAGATTCCTATCCAGTTGGAACCCCCATGGTGACAGGATGCAAGCTATCTAAGGATGATGAGTCAAGTGTTGTGGATGCAGCTCTATACAGATCCATGATTGGTAAATTGCATTATATTTTTCATATTAGACCAGACATTGCATAATTAGTTGGAATAGTGGCCAGATTTCAAGCTAATCCTAAGGAATATAAAATGGTAGCAATAAAGAGGATATTCAGGTACTTGAAAGGGACAAAAAACTATGGTATTTGGTATGCTCACAAAGGTGATTTCTCTTTAAGTGTTTTTACTGATGCGGATTAGGAAAGAAATATTAATGATAGAAAGAGCACAAAGGGAGGAGCATTCTTCCTAGGAGGAAGACTTGTTTCATGGACAAGTAAAAATAAAAATTGCACCTCTCAATCTACTGCAGAAGCTAAGTATGTAGAAGCAGATATCAAGTGTACACAAATTGTGTGGATGAAGCAGATCCTAGAAGGTATCAAAGAGAATGTAACTGAACCTGTTACTATCTACTATGATAATATAAGTGCAATCAATATTTCAAATAATTTAATAATGATTTCCAAGACTAAACATATTGCAATCAAGTATCATTTCTTAAGAGAGCAAGTGCATGAAAAGGTAGTCACATTGGAATATGTGCCAACCAAGGAGTAACTAGCTGATATATTCACTAAATGATTACCTAAAGATACTTTTGAGTATTTGAGAGGTAAGTTAGGGGTTATTCCCCTACATGAACAACACTAAGATGTTGTTGCAAGCATCAATCCAGTGGATTCATTGAATATTGTTTACTATTGGATTGATGTTAAAGGGAACTACTCCTTAGGGGAGCAATAAAAGGCAATGGAAGATATTGTAACATTAAGTGACAAATGTGGTGCCTTTAGAATTTTTTTAAAAGGGATAGAAGATTAGAAGAAGACTTTGAAGGAGAAGAACCAGATAAAGAAACATGGGGAGAAGACCAGGAAGATTAAGACAAGCATTTTGGTGCATCAACTAAGGGGGCAATTGTCATAAGACCAATGTGGTAATTCCATCAATGCCAAAGGGGGAGATTTTTGGAATAAATAATGCAAAGCTTGATTGAGTGTTTATTGGTATAGATTTGATGAAAGGAAGATCAGTTATTGTGTTGTCATCTATGTCAACTTGCTGTTGTATTTTTTGCCAGTGCTCTTAATTTGCTGATAAGTATTTGTGCAGATGAATTCTATTTTGTAGTAGGAATTGGAGTGCATGATTGTTGTTACAAACTCAAGGATGTCTCATGATGTATTTGGTATGATTGTGTGTGCTAGAAACAAAGCTGGAGCAAGTTATGATCAATTGAAGGGCAACGGGGCAAGCAAAAGAATAGACAGTGAATGATTTGATTGTTCTATCAAATCAGTATGGATCCAAGTGTTGTTGTCATGATATGATTATTTTGACTAGGATATGTTATTGATACTATGATAACTACAGGAATGGAGTACTGCAAGGTACCATTCAATGGACAGAAGGTCACTTTGTATAAGATAGAAAAATCTTTGAACAAGTTAGAACAGTTAGTGTTAGATCAGTGAGCAATGATGATGTGATCAGTTGCAGTGGATTTTTTCATGATCCTAGTATCGAGGTGACCTAACATAACAAATTTTTAATGATTATTTTCTATTTCATTGTTCAAGGTGTTTAGATCTATCAAGTTTTGGAAGCATGTTGGGGAAGTCAAATAAAGTTTGAATGTTCTTATTTTAAATCTATGTGCGATAAATCTTGTGGCTGACCTAGATTTGTAATCAAACATTCTAAACTATTAATATGTTTTAGGGTTTATGGATCAAGCAAGAATGATTATAATGAATGAAATTCAAATGTAATACATTTGTAAGGAGGCTAATTACCTAATGATATGTAATGTATTTATATGTAAAATGATGAATTATGCAAGTGTAGATTGTGGATGCGAAGGTGCGGTCAAGTGAAGAGTGAATATTATCTGCAAGAAGCAGAAGTGTTGTCCTTAATTGGATCTGAACAAGAAAAGGAGGAGTGCTACACCTAGATCATTTTACTTGTTTAATCCTAATAGGTTTTGCAATAAAATCCCTTAACCGGGTAGATCCTAACAGGTCTTGATCAGTAAATCATTTAACCAGGTGGCTCTTTAACTAGGGTTTAAATCCTTTAACAAGGTTACTCCTAACATGGTAAAGCTCCTAACAGGGCTAGAGGTAAATCCCTTGACCAGGTGACTCCTAATAGGGTCTTCTCCTAACAGGGCCAGGCCTTTAACAAGGCACATTTCAGAAGAGTAAAAATATTTGCAGGTACTAATTCCCACCATGGTTTTTCCCTCTAACCAAAGTTTCCATGATAAAAATACTGGTGTCACTTCGTTGCATGGTTTGGATGTTTATTTGGTCTCTTTATTTATTGTTGCATAAGGTTTAAGGTTGATGAATTCTTTTAATGTGTTGAATGAATTGTGAAAATTTATGATCTAATAGATTATTTATTCACCCCCCCTCTCAGTAATCTTGGACCTTATAGTATTAACAAAACAAATCCACCCTTCGACAAAAATGATTCCCTAGGACAACCTGTTCATCCCACTTCTGGTGAAGTACACATTGATCCTGGAAATGCCTCGATCCCATCTCCATCTATTCTTGATATTCCTGGTGAATCATCTGGAGGGAATAAAGATAGTCTTAAAGTTGGATGGAAGGATGCCCTTGTGGGGACAAGCAACAATGTTGTGGAATTTATGGGCCCTTACTTCAATCAATATAAGGAAGGGACAAAATTGTTCTTTCCCAATGCCATTATGGATAAGATTTCTTCTTCTTTGGACCTGGCTCTGGTTAGGATGTTTTTTTATTTTTAGACCTATGATTGACATGGTTAGAAGATGGTTCGATACTCATTGGAAAATGAAAGGAAGTTTCACCATCTCGGCAATGTCAAGTGGCCATTTTTTATTCAAGTTCATGGTGGAGGAAGACATGGTGTTTTTTCTCTTCAATCTTTAGACTTATGGAAAGCATTTCCTTACAATGGCCAAATGGAGACTGAGATTTGACTCCTTTGTCAAACTCACTTGCATGGCTCCTGTGTGGGTTCATTTGTCAAGCCTCCCTTTGGAATTCGGGGATGAACAAGTTTTTTGTTGGATTGGTAACTCCTTCAGACATTATGTTACAGCTGTCATTGTCACACTCACAAAGTCCAGATTAGTCATTGCTCACTTTTGTGTTAATGTATCCATTAACATGAATCTTCCTAACTTTGTTACCCTAAATTATACATGGGGTAAGTGAACCCAAGTTGTAGTCTATGAGAATGCTACTTTTTACTACCAAAATTGTAAAAAAATAAGGGCATCCTATTGCAGACTATAAGAGTGGCCCTCACAGGGGATGGAGAGGAAGGACAAACGGGTGAAACTTTCAGTTGAAACTAAGTCTGCACAGATTGAATTTGGCCCCAGAGGTCTCTTAGGGGGGAATAATATCACTACCACTCAGGGTGCTTTTGATTGGAATACTAAGAGACATAGAAAGGTAGGGAAATCGATAGTTCTTCCCATGCTGGTGCTCTTGAAACTCAAAAGGAAGAAGATTATACCTTTACAAAAGACTTGTTGGACGTTATGGCTTCTCTGAGTTCTATGAAGGGGGTGGATAGTTTTACAAGAGTGGATAAAACCCTAGGTTTTTTGGAGGTTGGTGAAATCTCGGCTGCTGAGGTACCTCTCCTACCTCATAGTGAAGCCCGGGATAGCCTAGAGAGGAGTATGGTTTGTATGGATGTTCCTCCACTTTCAACCCAATGGAATCAAGGTGACCGGGGGTTGTTTGTGGAACTTGTGATCACTGAGGTTGTTCTTTTACAGACATTGTAACTTGGGAAATCTACACCAAAAAAGTCCATAATAATGACTCCTGGTTGCCCAACTCCCACCACTCGGGGGAATAGGATTCCTTTGGGGAGGTTACCAAATTAGAGATCCTCACTCCAGACTCTAAACCATCTGCCTCTATCTCACTATTTGGTGGGGAGGACAAGGATGATTGCCAGACAATGAAAAGGAGAACAAGGAACAAGAAAGATGATCTTGGATCGTAGAGTAAGGAGATTATCAAGGTACAAAGGGACAAAAAGGGATATTTCCAGTGGTCAAAAATAAACCCTAGATGCCCCCCTACATAACAAGAAATGAATTTCCTTTCATGGAACATGAGGGGAATTAACAACTCACAATAATATTTTTCTCTTAAACAATGCATTTCATATCATAAGATTCATATTATTATTCTTCAAGAAGTTAAGATAACTTATTCAACTTTTTCTTTGATTATGAACAAAATATGGATTGGCTTCTCATTCTTTTATAGAAAAGCTAACGGGACCTCAGGTGGAATAGCTACTATGTGGAACCCAAATGTGGTCTTTGAGGGAAGATTTTTCCATCTCTCATAACTACATGGTGGTTACCTTTAATATGGACAATATTTGTTATCATCTGATTAATGTTAATGCACCCAATACTCATGGGGGGAGGAAGCACCTATGGCGGGATATTCTCGCTCTTTTGAAATGTGATAATGATAGTCAATTCATGGTTGCTAGAGATTTTAACTCTCCATTGTTTCCCTCTAAATAATGTGGTGGACTTATGGACTTCAATAATAGTATGAGTGACCTTTCAGATTTCATCACTAATTCAAGACTCTTTGATGTGGAGCTTCAGGGAAATCCCTTCACTTGGTCCAATAATTGGAAGGGGTGTAACTTAATTCAAGTTTGCTTGGACTGTATTCTAGTCTCAGCTAACTAGGATCTGGACTACAATGCTTCACTGAAAATCCCTCCTCAAAACGGTTTCTAACTGTAGACAGCCTAAAATGGATAGGCTTGCGACTTTACATTAAAAACACTAATTTTCATCTATTAATTAATGGTTTTTTAATCGTTAACTAATCATCTATTTTCCTCTAAATTCATTCTCCAAATCGTCTAATCAAATTCCCAAAATTATGTAAATAATTAATTTTATTTAATTAATTAACCTTAAGTGATTAATTACCATTAATTAATTAATTAAATTCAATTTCCTATAGTTTAAGTTGAAAGATTTAAACTTACTAATTAAATTCTTCCAATTAATTTAATTTCAATCGATAAAGCAATTCTAAATCAAAAAGAATTCAATTATCTCACATGTTGAAAACTTTAATTACATAAATGAATTAAATATTCATTTATTTTCAAAGAGATAGTCTTTAATCAAATCACATGGGTTACTCCACCCATCTCTCTAGTTCACATGGGTAACTCCACCCACCTCTTCAATTCTAAAAGGTAACTCACAATTAGCTCTTCAGTCAACCAAACTCTATCTCCTCTCTCCCAGTTGAAGAGGTGGAGTTTACTAATGGCTTCTCTAGTTCCTTTTAATCTCGACCGTTCATCTCCCTATCTCTGGGATTGATCTCAACTATTCATATCATCCTCAATTCCTATATAATAAACCCTTCATATCGACTTGAAGGATCTAGGATTTCAAGCTCTCATGTGCCATTACTCCGTTAGTTTCATTCTAGTATTCAAGTCATCTTGCGATCACACACACATTCAATTATCAAATTCTCGATACTTCTCAAGTCATAGATGCTGCCCACACCAATACTGAGCATCAAGAACAACATTTTAGAAGGAGTAGAGAGAGACAATAGAAGCTTCAAGCACTTTGGGGTTCGTATTCATTTATTTTCCTTTCTTTTCTTGTAAATTTTACTGGTTACATTTAAGTATTTATTTTTAGTAGTCTTTGTATTTATTTCCCCATTGAAAACTGGTGCTACTAACCCTAGCCTTTGGAAAGTGAAGGAACCATGAATCACGAAAGAGGCATACATTTTTGGTGAACCCGACATGAAGCAAATAACCTGAATATCTCTTGCAGATGATAGACAAAATCAATCAGCCACGGTTGTATGGTTGCAGACCTCAGTTTTCATCATTTTCTCGATATCTGTGTAATTTCAAAATTGCTATTATTTTGGTGCAATCGACGAAATAGTGTCACAATTGACTAGTTTAATACCGCAATTGATTGCAGGCTTTCACATTGCTATTTTTTTGTTTTCTATCTTTCTGTCTTCTAGCACTGTGTTGCAATCGCCTAGATTTCACCCCAATTACCTGTGCTTTACCGCAATTGACCGATCCATGCTGCAAACAAAAACATTTTGCCACAAACCAGAGTTTTTTACCATAATTGATAGGAGATTTCCACAATTGAACAACCAGTGCCGCAATTGACATAAAAGGTGCATTCTAGCTATTTTCTTGGTTTCTGTGCAGGGTTGACTGATGGTGAATGGAAAATAAGGTACTCAGACACATGCTAGGTGCTAGATCATTAAGAGCTGTAATAAGGAGAACCATCAACTATTGATCGCAACAAAGGGCTATTCTTGCAATCGCAGCTGAAGATCAAAGCAAAGCATACACAACATACATTGATTCAATCAAGAAGTGTAAAGTCACCATTAATTTCAGTAATCTCAATAATCCTGGAGTTTCTGGATATTCTGTTTTCTTGGATTGAAAATCTTTCATTTCTTGAGATACTAAACACTTTCTTTAACAGGTTCAAATCGAGGAGACAAGATAACAATACAACATAGAATTCATTCACTTATCGATTTGGGTTTAAAAAGAATAGTGTTTGTCACACATCTCACACCTCACATTTCAAAATTTAGTGCTTAAAATTGACGTGGAGATTAAAATTGAACAAAGGAAAAAGATCTTTCGATTTGGTGCACTAAAATTGAACAATAAATCAACACCTACTTTTGGGCTCAAAACTGAACACTTGTGCTTGTATGGTGGTGTAGCTTAGTTCACATTCAAACTTTCAGAGCTTAAACAATTTACCTTTTGTCTTGAGTTTTGGGTGCACTTGCACAATCTATTAGATTAAACACCTTTATACTTTTTAGAAAGGCATGTCTGGGGAATGCGCTTATTCCTTGGAAAATGACCTTAAATTGGTAATCCTTCTGATCGGTATACAAACAAGATGTGAACCTAATTTATGTCTTGTCTAGCCAAGCTCAGGCGAGGTGTGTTGATGATAGTCTAGATCAGGTGAATATACCTAAGGAGCCAGCATGATCAACTAGGCTCTTAAGTGAGTCACACACGTACAAAATGAGTGGAGAGATGCCATGAACCCTTACTACAACCTTATTAATTAGAGGCCAACCCAATCTACCTCTAAACATATACCTTACTATAGTGCAAGTGGTTGCAAAATTTCCCCCCAGGATTCCCAACATATGTGTTCCAAGCTATTTCTGTAGGCAAAGATATCTTCACTCCATGGAAACAATACTTGGCAATGACAAAAATACGAGTGCCTATGTCATGGACCTTCATCTCCTAGTAGTGTGCAACTTGCTGTATCAGCTAATGGACATTCAAGTATTGGGCCTATAATATTGTATTTTGTAGCCATTGACCTAGATTAATCTGACTGTTCATTATTGAGACCTCATGATAACATCACAACTTGGAAGAGTTGTAGAACATACACATTGTCAGTCTTCATTCTTCAAAACACATAATCTATTGTGCTTGTTCTTTGATCAATTTCCAAAATGCAAACAAACATCAAAAACTGTCAAAACGAGTCAAACGTGTTAAATTTTAGGGTTGTCAACATCAAACTGTCTTTCAAATCATAAGAATATTTCCAGAAAATCAAAATTGTCAGACAGTGAGACCTATCTTTGAGTTTTTTTGAGACTGTTTCCCCTTTGACGTAATTGCCTGCATTTTTCCATAATTGACACAATTTTTTCATAATTAACTTGTTTATTTCCATAATTGATGTGTTTATTACCGCAATTGGTGATAGATTACTACAATCGACTAGTCACTTTACCATAATCGATGGAGTTTTGGTGCAATTGACTAGAGGCTGTTTTATACCTATTTTAACCTAAAAACCTTGAAAATACTCTCCATTTTGTGTCAAATACTAGTGTCTATCCCAAAAAATGCGAAGAACATTTTGTGAATCTCTAAACATTAAAGTTCATCCCACCTCTTGAAGCACGATTATTGTCCAAGCATTGTTCGTTCAAAAGTTCAGACTCGAAATATCTCTATCCAATTATCTCAAAACATAATTATCTCTATCAGTGACTTTGTCCTAGGCAAAGGTCGACAAATATTATTCTTACATCATCAAAACCTTGAGATCAATATAAATCAAAATTTTTCCTTAGAATTACCCTTGTCCAAACATAACTCAGACTTTCCTAGAAAGGTTATACTTTTTTGTTTTCTTTATATCACTTGTTTTAGTCACAAAATTTGGACCATACTATGTCTCAAACACCCCTTGGAGTGCCTTCACAAGGTCGATGGATAGAACTCAACCTAAGGACTCATACATCAAAAGATTCCCTACTTGGGAAATAGAGAAAGAGGATGATCCTTTCAAGAATACCAGTCCTGCTCTTTTTAAGAATCCCCGTGGGTCAGTCTTATTCCAAAATATCATAGAAGAGTAGCTCGAAGATATAGAGAAAGACACCCATTCCACACAAGTGGTTGACATTGTTGTAGAGAGGAACCCTAAATTTTTCTTAGCCATATTGATTTAAAAAGGATTCAAACTCCCTGTTGAATTCAATGTATCCATAATATGGCCCAAAAACCCTCTCGTAGGTCAAAACACTACTCAACCCTCTCAAACACTAACTGTGGTTTCTCAAATATTCCTGTCCTTGACAACACCAACATTGGCATAGACGATACCCAATCAAACCAATTACACAAACCAAGCAAGCGCATCTTCCATGCAGAGCATGAAAGGCTCCCAGCTAAGTGTACCCATGGTCACTAGTATGCCTCCACCTTCAGTCTTATGGCCTGGCCAATCAAGCTCTCATGCTATGCCTTCCATCCCACCAACAAGTAGTAACCCTTTTTCCACCATGTCACTACTGTGGTCAATCCCTACTACCCTTGGGGTCAACACACCAGTCCCATAGGGATCCACCTCTACAGGTCTGAATTTCAATCAATTCCCACCCAAGGTTATTCCTTTGCTCACCCAAATCCAGCAACAACAACCTCAAATCTAACAACAACAACCTCAAACCCAGCAATAGAAACCCTAGCTTTAGCTACAACAACCTCAACCCCAGTAACAACAACCCTAGCTTCAGCAGAAACAACCTCAACCCCAGTAGCAACAACCCCATCTTCAGTAGGAACAAACTCAACCCCAACAGCAGCAACCCCAGCTTCAGCAACAACAACCTCAAATCTAGCAACATCAACCACAACTTAAACAACAACAGTATCCCCAACCCAAACAACAAACACAATAGAACCAACTTTGGGCCACTCATGTTCCCCTAATTTATAATCATATGTTGGGAAATCAGTATCAAGTCCCAAGGACGAGGTCCTATGTTCCTACTCAAGAGGCGCTAAGGCACAACCTCATACCTACTATAGCATAGAGGTACAATATCACCAATCATCCTCAGTCTCAAACATACATGTTGATCCAACAAGTGCAGAACCTTCAAACCCAAATGATGGATATGAAAAATCAAGGGAAAACTAAATCCTATACCGCAGAGGATTTGTACCCGTATCCATTTGATCACTCTCTTCACATGTCTCCATTCCCAACTCACTTCTCGGTACCAAAATTTGACAAATATAGGGGCAATACCAACCCTATTGAGAATATACAAGAATTCTCTTCTAGTTGCATTGAATTCACACATGATGAGACATACTTAATGTGACTATTCCCAAAATACCGAACTAGCAATGGAATGGTTCTCGCATTTACCTCATGGCATTCTATCTTGGGGTGAAATGGTTGAAAAGTTCATCACTCACTTCCATCATAACATCGAGCCCAAGGTTAGTATCAAGGACCTTTGTGATATCAAACAGAAGGATGGAGAGTCTTTTGTAAAATTCCTACAAAGATGGAGGAATACTAAAAATAGGATAACCTATGATGTACCCGAGAAAGACCTAATAGTCATGTTCATTGACAATCTGATTCTAGACATGTCATTTACAATAGAATTGCAGTTAGCTCCAAACTTTACACAACTTATCAAATGAAGATTTCATTGTGAGCAGAACTTGGTCAAACGAGGTGTCCTTACAGATCCTACCCAAATGTATACAAACAATACTTCAATGGACAAAGCTAAGTGGTGGAATAAAAACAAAAATGTCACCAATGATGGTGTTATTGATGTGAAAATAGTCAACTACGCACAACCCAAAGTGTCACTGTAAGGTGCACCTATGGCCAACCAACAACCTATGGTGCCTGCTCCACAAGCATACACTCAAACTCAACCTCCCCCTATCCAAGCAGCTACTATTGCAAACAGTCAGCAACAGACTCAACGCAAACCACAGTTTCAATTCTAGCAACGAGACTTCACACCATTAGGAGAGTCGATAGAATTAGCTTTACAAAAGTTGATACAATCAAACAATATCACTCTCCCAAAAATCAAGGAATATGAACATGATGCAATCAAACCAAGGTGGTACAATGACAATGATTTTTGTGAGTTTCATCAGGTGAAGGGACACAAAACACCCAACTGTTACCAATTTAAATATGTTATCTAAGATCTGATTGACACAAGGATCATCGATGTAACAAATACCCAAACCAAAGGAATAACTAATCATACGATATTCAATGACACATTTCATGATCACAATAAAGGGAAAGCCTTCAGGTCTGGTGGATAGTCCAAATAGGTCAATGACACTTATGCCAATAGTGATAACATTATCAATTGCCTAAATCCTTCAGATAGCCATGTGGCTACAATCACTATCAGAGACCATGGTAACAAATGTGTGGTAACCACCTATCATACAAGAGTTGTCTTGCAAGGAGCACCTTCATAATCTGCTACACTAGCCAACCCTTAAGCAACCTTGGATCCAGAAACAAGCCTAGTGGATCATCTAAAGTGCACACCTCCCCAAATCTCCATGTTTGACCTCTTGCACATATCTCCACAACATAAACAAGCACTTGACCAAGCCCTTCAGAATCTAGTTGTCCCAAGTGATATAACCCCTAAGAGCTTCCAAATGATGGTTAATCATATAGCAACAAGAAAACATGCCACATTTAAAGACTATGACATGGCGACGCACAAACCCTTGCATAAGGATCCCTTGCACTTGCTTTTCCAAGTTCACAAAAGCACAATTCATAGAGTCCTTGTTGATGGTGGGGATGGATTAAACATTTGTAGTTTAAAGTTAATCAAGAAATTAGGCTACTCAGAGTCCAGCATTGATGTAACAAGGAGGATCAACATCAGAGCCTACAATGAAGAGGAAAGATCCTCCAAAGGTATTATCATTCTACCTATCCGGATTGGTCCAGTTGTCAAGAACACTCCCTTCCAAATCCTAGACCTTGAGTTTGGATACAACATGTTACTAGGGAGACCATGGATACATGAGATGCAAGATGTACCCTCAACATATCATCAGTGCATCAAGTTTCCACACCAAGGAGAAGAAATCATCATTGAGGGAGACCCAAATCCTTTCCAATACTATAATGTGGTTCAAACTAGTACTGAAAACCAGGTTCCCACAAACCAAGAGGTAAGTATCCCGTCTGCATCAAATTCAATTCCAAAAGATGTCACAAGAAAAGTGGGAAAAATATCCATTACTGACAAGGGATGTGGTGAATACAACTATGAGGAAGCTTTCACTATCATAAACATGCCTCAGAGCCCAAGAACATATGGCATGCCACAACCAGTTATTATAACAGAAACCCCAGATCTCGTTCTATTCAAGTGTCCACCCACAACATTTTTCAGATGGGGAGACACTGCAGAAGAAAACCCATTCGATCCAAATATCAATACATGGTTGTACCATGATCCATAAGAGACACTTCAAAAACCCCTACCCATATCAAACTATGGAAATGGCTATACAATGCTGCAAAGATTTGGGTATGATGGTACAACTGGTATGGGGGAAAGACAACAAGGCTTAATGGAACTGTCTCTCCCACCAACCTAGAGAAAAAAGAGAGGGTTAGACTATGGGAAACAAAGAACTAACCCTATCATCTGTGACATACCTTTTGATCAAGAACAAATAGTAGAGTTACACTAGGGGAAAAATTTGAAACACATCTTAATCAGCAACATACTTCAACAGTTGTTGCCAGCCGAAATGGGAACCTGTCAATCCTAATTAACCCTCAACCAAGAACTCCATAATAATGAGGGAAGTGAGACATCTGATGAGCATTCTAGTGAAACTGACTCCCATGAGTACGAGTGGAGATCCATTCATGACTCCGAACCCTTAAACCTAGACTATTCCCCTCAGTCAGCCACCACCATACACCTTGACGATCTATTTGACCAACTAATCATTAACGACCCCATCTACAACGATAAACATATCAATAACAATTCCTTAGGTGGTGCATCCACATCAAATTCTAGGTTTTTCAGAACCATTTCCGTAGTCCCCTTCAACCATAAAGAGTCAACCCAACAGGAGGGCCTATGTCTTGTACACCCAGAACTAATAGAGTAGGATCAACAAGGACCGTGTGATATGGATGTCTTTGAGAATGATGAGGCTATCACAGATTTTATGGGACTTAGAGAGGGAATTCCATCAGGAGACCATAAAGTAGGTTTCTCCATCTACCTTGATAGATCAGCATACTTTGGGGAGGAAGCTCCTCTTTCCAGTCATCAAAACAATTTGAAAGAGAAAAAAGAATTGCCAGTAAGTGAAAACTAAAAGACGCTTACTGACACAAAAAATGATAAAAAGACAAAACAAGACGTATCTTCTAGTGAAAACCTCACTGAGGTGCTAGAAGATGGAAAGACAGAACTCCTCCCCTTGATAGAGGAAAAGTTAGCATTGTTAGCAAAACAAAAAGAAGAAGTCAACTTGGGAGATGACAAGAACCAAAAGAACATCTACTTAGAAAAATAACTCACCCCAGAGGAGAGAGAACAATTCATCAGTTTCTTCAAGGAAAGGATGATCAATTTTTCATGGTCCTACTCAGAAATGCCAGGATTAGATCCAGAGCTTGTGCTGCATCATCTCCCATTGCTAACCAATGCCGAACCTATCAAGCAGAAGTTAAGAAAGATGCATCCTCGTGTTGCATTACTAGTAAAGGTAAAATTGAAAAAGCTCCTAGATGCTAAGTTCATAAGACCAATCCCATATGCAGACTGGATATCTAATCTAGTACTGGGTACAAAACATAGTGGTCAGATTCAAATTTGCACATACTTTAGAGATCTTAACAAAGCTTTTCCCAAGGATGACTTTCCTTTGCCTAACATTGATATGATAGTAGATCTAACATCTGAACATCAAATTCTATCACTCATGGATGGTTTTTTAGGGTATAACCATATAAGGATTGCGCTAGAAGACCAACATAAAATGACTTTCACATGTCCTTGGGGCACTTATTGTTGGAATGTCATGTTGTTTGGCCTAACAAATGTCGGAGCAACATATCAAAGGGCCATGAAAACCATCTTTTATGATCTCATCCACAAGACAATGGAAGACTATGTTGATGACATACTAGCCAAGACAATTCTTAGAAAGGATCATCTACAAGTATTGGGACCAATCTTTGACAGAATGCAGAAATACAAGGTCCACTTAAACCCAAAGAAATGCACATTCGGGGTTACAACAAGGAAGCTATTGGGATTCATAATGTCACATAGAGGCATTGAAGTAGACCCAGAGAAATTCAAACCAATATTGGACATGCCACCACCGACCAACCTAAGGCAACTAAGGGGGCTACAAGGAAGGCTCCAATCAATCAGGCGCTTCATAGCTTAGCCAGCAGACAAGTGCCACATGTTCCAACATTTAATACATAAAGACATTACATTTATATGGACATAACAATGCAAACAAGCATTCCAAATATTCAAGGACTATATACTCAAGTCTCCCATATTGGTGCCACCAATCCAAGGTAGACCATTGCTTCTGTATATATCAGCAAAAGAATTAGCATTAGGCGTACACTTAGCACAACATAATGACATAGGAAAAGAGAGATTCATCTACTATCCAAGAAGAACATTGGTAGGATATGAGCTCAACTACATGCCAATTGAAAAATCATGCCTCACAGTTGTCTTTGCTTCCCAAAATTTGAGGCATTACATGTTGATTCACCAAACAAAGTTGATAGTACATATTGATCCTTTAAAGTATATCCTAAGTAAAGAAGCACTCACTGGATGACTTGAAAAGTGGGTAATAATCTTAAGCAAGTTTAACATTGAGTATGCAGACAGAAAATCCATCAAAGGACAAGTGATTGCAGATCAAATAGCAGAGGCACCTATTCAGGATCATCAGCCTATCATTTCTGACTTTCTCCATGAGTCTATTATGACACTACAACCAACAATTGAAGTATGAAAACTATACTTTGATGGATCATGCAAGAACCATGGTGTGGGGCAGGTTTTAATGCTCATCACTTCAAATAATTATGCAATTCCAAAATCTTTCAGACTCAACTTCCCGTGCACAAACAACATAGCAGAATACAAAGCACTAGTCATTGGAATAAAGACAATAATTCAATGGAGAATCAAGAACCTTAAGGTCTACAGAGATTTGCAGTTGGTCATTATCCAAGTCAACAATTATTATATGACAAAAGATGAGAAGCTAATAACATACAGAGCATAGATGGATAGGTTGTGCACTAACTTCCAATACATCTTTGAGAAAATACCACAAACTCAAAAAAAAGCTGCAAATGCGATAGCTACCATAGCATCACTGACCGATATTCCAAGCAATGAAACCTAATTCCAGTTTCTAGTGGAATAGCTCGTGATTCCATCACATCAAGCACCAATCAAAGAATCAACATGTGTCCTTGTTGGTCCTGAAACCCCATGGTACCATGATGTGTATAATTACCTCCAAACTAGTGTCTTACCTCCCAACTTGTCTAGGAACTAGAAACAATACCTCATCTGCCAAGCCTCTAGGTATACCATCCACTCAACTACTCTATACAGACAAAGTCTAGACAGAATGCTATTATGATTTCTCACTTCCACGAAATCCCAGAGAGCTATGTACAAGGTACATGAAGGAATTTGTGGAACCCATGGAGGTGGAAACATCTTAGCTAAAAAGATCATCCACATGGGATAGTACTGGCCCATAGTAGAGACATATGCAAACAACTATGTACAAAGGTGTAGGAAGTGTCAAATTCATGGTGACCTCATCCATACACCAACCCAAGAATTAAATCCTATCACTTTGCCATTGCCATTTTCTATGTGGGGATTTGACCTAGTTGGCAAAATTACACCTTCTTCAAAAAATGAACACAAATACATCATAGCAAAAACAAATTACTTCAGTAAGAGGGTGGAAGAAATTCCCCTCACTTACATAACTAGAAAGAAAATATCAATGTTCATACTCAACCATATCATCTATCAGTATGGAATTCCTCAAACCATCTTGACAGATCATGGTACACCTTTCCAAAACAAAGATGTTGAAGAGATATTTGAATAGTTCCAAATCAAACAAGGGTTCTCTTCATTCTATTATCCTCAAGGGAATGGCCAGGTTGAAGCAACAAACAAGACTATTTTGAAAATCTTGAAGAAAATAGTTAACGAATCAGGGCAAGACTAGCATTTACAGCTTAGTCCCGCATTATGGGTATACAGAGCTAGCATGAGAACACCTACAGGAGCCACTCCTTTCTCCCTAGTCTATGGATCAGAGGTGGTCCTACCCCTCAAAGTGGAAATCCCATCCATGAGGATATCATTAAAGAACCTAATTTCAGATGAAGACCACAGAGTAGCAAGGCTTAGTGAACTCGAACTACTAGACAAAAGAAGACAAAATGCATTCAATTACTTATAAGGATATCAAAATCGCCTTAGAATAAATTATCATAAGAAAGTCAGGCCACAAAAATTTGAGGTAGGATACCTTGTCCTCATGGAAAATCAAAAGAACCAAGCAGAAAGAGTGAACACGGGAAAGTTTGAGCCTAACTAGCCAAGACCATATGTCATTGTATACTCTACCCAGAGTGGGGCATACCAACTGGCGACACCAGAAGGAGATTAGCTCCCCGGATACATAAACAACATGCACCTCAAGAGGTTCTATGCTTGAGTTCTCAATGGTTAAGGAAACTATCTACATATCTAGAAAATACCAAAAAAATCTCAAAAAATACAAAATGCTACCTTGGTGAAAACTTGGCAAACAGGTGCCTTGGCGAAAAACAAAAAAACTACAAAAATCAGAAGAGTAAAGAGAAACAAAATTGCTCTCTCAATGAAAACCTATAAAATAGGCACTATTGAGTAGGTACCTTGGTGAAAACTGGGCAAACATGCGCTGAGTGTTTAAATCTAGCTTCACCATCAACGAACTCCAAGATCAAAATCTTGAGCAAACTTCAATGCACAACTAACTACCCAAGATGTATCCAGAAGCACAATCCTCTATGAGCACTAAACACTTATCCATGGTTAGTACTGGTCCACTAGGCTAGGGGGTGATTCTAAATGTCCTGAAAAAAAATCCCCTAAAAAATTAGAAAACTCATCAAAAAATCCTAAAAAGATCAAAAATCCTGAGAAAAATCAATCTTCATCAAAAACAATAAAAAAATTGCAAAATCCCAATAAATAAAACCAACTTGGTTATCCACAAATAAAAGGAGATCACACTAAGTCAATCAATGTCACAACCATGTTCTTTGTGAATTAGCATTAGGCCCATATGACATAGCTTTGTCAATCTATCAGATCTATCAGAAAGAAAACTGGCGACCGAGCCAATCTATTAAATGTCACAACCATGAGCTTTGTGAATCAGTATTGGGCCCATCTAACATAGCTTGATCAGCTACCAAAAATGATCAAAATAAATCAATCATCTTACACAGTGATGGATACGCTCAAAACCAGACAGGTCAGTCTTATATGAGTCATCTATTATTGAAACTAGACACACTCAAACAATCAAGCCAATGAAGCCTATCAAAAGAGTCGAGCCAATCAAGAGAATCCAACTGAATCAAGGAACAATAAAAAATGTTGACTAGGTCAGTTAGTCAGTCAGATGTCACTCTATATTTCGCGGTTATGTTCTTACGCTACTCCAGGATCCACCAAGTGAGGAGAGTAGCTATGATGGATCGTGACTTATTTTCTTTGATTGTTGTTTGTTGAATTTTCACTTTGATTTCAGGGCCATGATGATTTAGGATAAATGCAGTAGGCACTGTCACTTATCTAGCAGCCACGCAATTCCACAATCTAAGCATAACCTTGGGAAAGAATTGGACATTCCTTCTCTATTATATGCTTGCTTATTTATCAATAGAATCATAGCGGTATCCAGATGGACGTTGTGTTCATTGGATTTCTATCTCAATTTTTATGGGCTTTCTTCTTAAAATCAAGAGTTCACAGTGCTATCCAGATGGACTCTAGGTACATTGGAATTCTATCTTGTTTTTTTGGTCTTTCTTTTCAAAATCAAGAGCTCACGGTGCTATCCAGATGGACTCTGGATGTGTTGGAGTTCTATCTTGGTTTTCTTTTTTCTTTTTTTTTTGGTTTATTCAGAGGGAAAAGTGGTATCCAAATGGTCAATATATGGGTGCTTTTGGCTCTCTTTCTTTTCAAAATAGAGAACATAGCTAAACCCAGATGGTCAATATTTGGGTGCACTAAGTTCTCTTTCTATTCAATCTCTCTACTCCTTTCAGTTATCAAGAGGTCATGGTGGTATCTAGATGGTATGTGATCTGGATGCATTGGATACTCTTTTGAATTTCATAAAAAGATGCAATGATGAAAAATATTGGAAACGGGGCAGCGACTTGGGTCACTCATCCATCCTATCAATTCATATCTATCAAAAAATCAAAACTCCTTTCTATCATTCCATATCTATCAAATCAAATCCTAGAGAACACATTTCCACTAGCTATCTTCTAACTAACACATGCATTACTCAGATATTTTGTGCATAATAGATTGCATCCATTCTATTTAAGTGCATCAGAATAATGAAAAAAATAGTAGTTTCATACATGGTAATCATATCACATGCGTCCATAAGCATCTCATATAAACATGCATTTCATTTCCACCATCCTGCATACACATGTCAGTATCATAGGAAAAGTAAATCATCCATCTAAGAGTCTGCATAATAGAATCACATTGCATAAGAATTTCAAAATCTAAAAACAATCATGTAGAACCATACATATGGAAAGTAAATCAATAGTGGCATCTCATATAAATCAAAATATCTAAGTACAATGAATGGTCGCAAGTCAAGATAAAAGAAGATGATCAACATATATATCAATAAATATCAGTATGTGAAGATATAATCATCGATAAAGCCACAGATTATATCAATGGAGCTCCCTACAAAAATGGTACATGATACAAAAATAAAGTCTACAAATGTCAACAAGAGCTACCCCCACCCTCGCTGCTAGGTGGGTGAGGGGGTGGAATATCAAACACAGGTCTCTGTGATGGACCATAAGCACCAACACCACTTCTTTGAGACCTTGTTCTTTGCTCGATCGCTAAGAAGAAGTGAAACTAGGAACCCGCTGGACTGCAAGAACAACTGCCTCATAGTGACGATGCCAATACTCAATCTCTCTACTAGGCTCCCGACCAGACCTCCAAAGCTGATCATAAGCATCTATCAATGATAAATCTTGTACACTATCAAGATAGGCTCTCACCTCTTCCCGAGCCTCTCTCTCTCTCTCTCTCTCTCTCTCTCTCTCTCTTCTCTAATGTTGTGACCCTACTCTCTAAAGTAGTAGCATGAGCATCAGAAGAA
>MU227120.1:2617619-2631665 GCA_018584345.1 Thuja plicata | reverse complement strand
ACTATCAAGATAGGCTCTCACCTCTTCCCGAGCCTCTCTCTCTCTCTCTCTCTCTCTCTCTCTCTCTCTTCTCTAATGTTGTGACCCTACTCTCTAAAGTAGTAGCATGAGCATCAGAAGAAGCAACCCTACTCTCTAAAGCAATGGCATGAGCATCAGAAGAACCAAGTCTAGCCTGCAAATCTGCAACCTGCTACGTTAGTCTCTCAAGATTAGAAGGATATATATCCATCCCTCCCATAGCCATATCCATGTCACACTCCTCCCTATCCCCTAATCTCTCATCTCTCCTCTCCCTCACAACCCAAGAGTCCTCACTATCAACACTATCTCCAATACTACTGCCAGTACTGTTACTACCAGTAGATGAGCTGGACCCTGACCCCTCTATATCTAAAGCCTCAACATCAATATCCCCTATCTCCACATCCACATCCTTGGAAATGACTCTCTCCTCCAATCTCTTAGGAATAACCTCACCAGTGTGGCAATGCACTCTCTGAACCAACTGAGGACCCTCCTCCTCCTCCAAAGGGACACCTAATCCAACCCACCCACTACTTCATCCACCCCTTTTCCTCACCCCACCACCAGCACCTCCGAGACCAGGATCACCTTTGTCATCACCACCCCTTCCCCACCCACCATCCCAGCCCCCATCTCTCCCCCAACCTCCATCCCTACCACCTCCATCCCTACCACCCCCATCCTTGCCATCTCCATCTCTGCCACCACCATCCATCCCTCGACCCCACCTCTAACATGGCCTCTTCAATAGTCTACCAACAACTAGTCATGACACATCAGTGAGAGGCTCTGGATGGGTAGACTACCACCATGCATCCTACTATGGAGTAGTGCCTACAATAAAACAAGTCCAGATATCAGTAACATATACATTCTCAATATCAAGTACTATTCAAAAGAAATATATCTAATCAGTGCATAAAAGATAGTTAATTATGGCCACATCAGAATAGAGAAAAATAGTAAGCAGGGGTAGAATCAGAATACATACCAGCATCCATAGTAGTAGATCTCCAAGTCCATGCAATAGGCATGAGACCATGGAACTTAGTAACAGTTTCATCCAGAGGCACAACTACACCCCATAGAGTAGCATCTCTAGATCGAAGGGCAAAATAGGCATATGAATCTGTAACATCCTGCCTCTCTCCAAACTGCCGCAACACCCTATCAGTGTTGTGGAAGTCTATCATATGTATGTGCCTACTAACACGGCTGATCAAGAACCTTTTCTAACGACAAAAAGGTAAATGCATATCCTCACCATCCCAAATAGGACAGTCCCTGTAAGGCTTCCAAATAAAATATGACATCATATCGAGCTAATGCCACCAAAACATCAAGTGCCCCATATGAGACTGGACAATGGAACCATCATACATAAAAATATACGGTCTCCCCGGAGGAAGATCTCGATCACCTATGGGCCTGCACCCTACAATGTGCTCCCAAGCCTATATCTGAAGCAAGGTAGCACCACACCTAAGCAAATTACCTCTGAGGTAAGCTACATAGAACATATGAAAGTACATGTGGGCTAACATGCATAGACCCCAGGCATATGGGGTATGATCTTGAACCATACCACACAAACAAGCACCGAACCCGACAGAGAATCCATGATGGCGACGATCAGGACACAAGATCCCACAAATCAAACTATCTAACAATGTGGATAACCTATCAAGACCCATCCCAAATCTAGACCATGGGATATCATAGGGATTGGACATCCCAAGATGATCCTAGGGAAACCTAGAAAGCTCAGACAGTGCAATCACACCAGCGTCCTGATCATACTTCATAAGGGCCCCCTGAATAGGGATCTGTAGGATGTAATAGACATCTTCCAGAGTGACTGTACACTCACCAGTCAGTAAACTAAAGGTACAGGTATCAAAATGCCACCTCTCTAGTGAGGCGGAGATAAGACCCCTATTGGTCCTGATCTCGAGCATATAAAAAATCCAGTAAAGGCCTAACTGCCTCAGAATGTCTCTCTCAGCCTCAGTAACCTAGAAGCAAAGAATCAAACCTAATGCTCTCAACTCTCGGCATCGCGGGATAGTCCCAACATACTACAGAACAACAGAAAGAAATGTATCAGTAATAGGTCAGGGAAAAAAGATATGTCAAGTCATTAATGAAGGTCAAAAAAGCACTCACAGAATAATTGCAGCAATCTACAGACAAATGTGGCACTTTTATGGCCTTTGTGGAAAACAAAACTCAATTGCGGTAATAAACATGACTACTACAACACACTTATCAATTGCATTTTACAAACGTCAATTGTGGCATTCAAACTGCAATTACAGAAAAACCGCAGCCTATTTTGGCACTCTTTAAAAAATTCAGAAAAAGGAAAATTTTAAATGCAATGAATGAGTGCATTAATGAAAAGGAGGACAAGATCACTTACCGGACGTCCTGCGCCAGCTGGCCAATGATAAATACGGACATAATCAAAGACATGTACAATGCTTGGAATACCTGCCATAGCTCAAAGAAGACAAAAAAAAAAGCTAAGAAAATGATATACAAACTCACTACAATCATCAAAGCTCTAGAGTGAAAAGTGACAAATGAATGGCTCTCCTAGCTATTTATAGAGGATTTCAAAATCCCTAATTCCTCCAAAACCTCAAAATTATCTTCCCGGACCCCGAAAATTCAAAACTTAATATCAGGGACATAATAAAACTTTTTTACAAATCTGTCAGCTACATAGATTCAAAATTTGCTCAAATATGTTGAGGGGGCATAAATACACTTGCTATCACCGAGGCAAGCTGGGGAAAGATTAAAACAAAGAATCTTTGACACACTATCACAAGCCACATTGCATCAAAGAGGGGCAGATGTAGACACCCTAAAATGGACAGGCTTGCGACTTTACATTAAAAACACTAATTTTCATCTATAAATTAATAGTTTTTTAATCGTTAACTAATCATCTATTTTCCTCTAAATTCATTCTCCAAACCGTCTAATCAAATTCTTAAAATTAAATAAATAATTAATTTTATTTAATTAATTAACCTTAATTGATTAATTACCATTAATTAATTAATTAAATTCAATTTCCTATAGTTTAAATTGAAAGATTTAAACTTACTAATTAAATTCTTCCAATTAATTTATCAATCAATAAAGCAATTCTAAATAAAAAGGAATTCAATTATCTCACATGTTGAAAACTTTAATTACATAAATGAATTAAATATTCATTTATTTTCAAAGAGATAATCTTTAATCAGATCACATGGGTTACTCCACCCATCTCTCCAGTTCACATGGGTAACTTCACCCACCTCTTCAATTCTAAAAGGTAACTCACAATTAGCTCTTCAGTCAACCAAACTCTATCTCCTCTCTCCCAATTTAAGAGGTGGAGTTTACTGATGGCTTCTCCAGTTCCTTTTAATCTCAACCGTTCATCTCCCTATCTCTGGGATTGATCTCAATCATTCATATCATCATCAATTCCTATATAATAAACCCTTCATACCCATTTGAAGGATCCAGGATTTCAAGCTCTCATGCGTCATTACTCTGTCAGTTTGGTTCTAGCATTCAAGTCATCTTGCAATCACACACACACACACATTCAATTATCAAATTCTCGACACTTCTCAAGTCATAGACGTTGCCCACACCAATACTAAGCAACAAAAACAACATTTCGGAAGGAGTGGAGAGAGACAATAGAAGCTTCAAGCACTTTGGGGTTTGCATTCATTTTTTTTCCTTTCTTTGCTTGTACATTTTATTGGTCACATTCAAGTATTCATTTTTAGTAGTCTTTGTATTAATTTCCCCATTGCAAACTAGTGCTACTAACCCTAGCCTTTAGAAAGCAAAGGAACCATGAATCATGAAAGAGGCGTACACTACCCATAGCCCTATTATCCTTCAATAGAATAGTAAACCATTTGTTGGACCACATCCTTTCAGATTTGAGGTTATGTGGATGTTGCACCCAAACTTTAAAGACTGTGTTAGGTCTTGGTGGAGCTCTCGAATCTAGGGTATTCCTATGTTCAGGATTGCCAGGAAATTATATAGAATTCAAAAGGAAGTTAAAGGTTGGTTTAAGTCATCCTTTAGGGATATCTTTAAACAAAAAAAGGATATCAATACCAAACTTGAGGACACTCAAAAAAGAATGGCGGCTGACAATGATTCTTTACCTCTACAACAGACGGAGGAGGACCTTAGAAAAAAATTGAAAGAAATTTTGCACAAGGAGGAAATTTATTGGAAGCAACGATCAAGGATTCAATGGCTTAAAGGAGACAAGAATTAGGATTTCTTCTATAGATATTCCATCCATCATAAAAAAAGGAACACTATCAAGTGTTTGTTGAATGATGCAAACTAGAAAATCACTAAGGAAGAAGATTTGGGGAACCTGGGGGAAAACTATTTCAAACCCCTCTTTCAGGATAATGGTGGCAGTCTATCTGATATGGGCTAGTGAAGACTCCTTGACCCCCTTCCTAATGATATTATGCTAGAGGATAATTTGCTCCTTCTTGAGCCACTTTCAGTGGAGGAGGTCAAGGTGGTAGTTTTTTCTATGGGTGCTTATAAAGAACCTGGGCCTAATGGCTTCCCGGTGGCCTTTTTCTAGGAGTACTATGACATTATTAGCTATGATGTGGTTGCAGCAGTCTATGCTTTGTCTTAGAACTGGTAAATTGCTAACCATGCTGAGAAAAACCTATATTTCTTTGGTTCCTAAGATCCCCAACGCAAAGAAAATGATGCATTTTAGGCCAATTAGTCTATGTAATACTATTTACAAGGTTATTTCCAAAGTCTTAATTAACAAACTAAAACCCTTGTTAGACAAGATTATCCGTGGTTGTTAGGAAGGCTTTGTCCCAGGAAGAAAAATTCTTGATGTGGCTATCTCTACACACAAGATCATACATTCAATGGATAAAATTCAAGCTCAAGGCATGGTGTTCAAACTTGACATTTTGAAGGCCTGTGATTGTGTTAGATAGAACTTTTTCTACCAAGTCCCTAGGAAATTTTGGTTCTGTGATAAGTTTATTGGGATAATCTGTGCTTTCATTAAAACTATTCATTATTCTATCATGATCAATGGTTCTCCTTGGGGGTATTTTAAATCTTCTAAGGGAATTCGACATGGGGACCCCCTATCTCCCTAACTCTTCATTATGATGGCAAAATTTCTTGGTAGAAACTTTCTTTATTATTCCTAGACTGGTAGATTGAATGGAATCAAACCTGCCACCACTCTTGCACCATGGGTTATACAACAATTCATTGATGATACCTTTTTATTTGGGTTATCTTTAGTGGTTCTATCATAGAATGGAAGGGCCTTCTCATTTCCTATGCGGGTGCTACATGTCAACTTATCAACTACCAAAAGAGTAGTATATTTTTTTTCAATACAAAGAAGGACCTCCAAAGTAAAATTATGAACATCTTAGGATGTCAATTTTCTATGCTTCCAGGGATCTATTTGGGCCTTCCCTTGACAATGAAGAATGTCTCATCAGCTTTTTGGAACTCTATTCTTGAGAGAATGCAAAGGAAAACCATTGGATGGAAGGGTAAACTCCTTAGTAGTGTTGGTAAGTTACAACTCCTATTTGCCTCTTTACAAGGAATTTTAGTGTATTTTCTTTCCCTTTTCAAGATTTCAAGAAACATGGCTGAGAAATTAGAGAAAATCTAGAGGACCGTCCTATGGATTGGCATGGAGGAGAAGAAATGAATTGCCTTAGTTATCTAGGATAAGGTCCGTCAGCCTAAATACCAATGGAGACTAGGAATTAGAAGAATTTCTACTATGAAGCATGCCCTCTTATCTAAAGTTAGGTGGAACCTGACGGTTGGCAAAGATGAATGGTGCACTATCATCAAGGCTAAATACTTGAATAGATGTGACTTATCTTAGGCTTTGGAGGGTAGTCTCCCCTCAGGTTCTAGGATATGGAATAATATTATGAAATGTAGATCCTTGGTGAAAGAGGGTTTAAGATGGAAAATTGGCAATGGGCTTAAAGTCAGATTTTGGGAGGATTATTGGGTTGGAGATAAGCCATTGGCCAAAGGATCTTTTGGCTCTCTTAAGGATATTACTAAGAATTTAGTTGGTATCAAGGTGGTGGATTAGCTCTCCCCCCATGGATTTTGGATTAATCTTGATGACATGTAACTGATTGAATGTTTGAAGATGTTAAGTTGATCACCAAAAAGTAGGAAGATAATGTAAGACATTAAATCAGTTAATGGATTGTATTTTCATTGATGTCAACTTGATATAATCTATTTAGTTATAATCAAACTGTCAAAGACTTCAGAGAATTAGAGAGATAAATATCATGCTTTTTGTAATGCATAAAAGACAAGTATTCACAAAATGACTTCAAACACCGATGATCAGTGGAACCTAATAGACAGAGATAATTGACAGTCAAGTCACAGTGATGCCCAAGAAATAACATCGTCAAGCATTACCAAAGAGAAGAATCAAGCATACTCGATGGTCATAAACATAGTGTAAACCGACGGAGAAGCCCGAGGAGACCTCAAGTGTTGACCAAAGCTATCAAAGAGTTAGAACACTAATAAAAATTTGAGTTCAGAAATGACAAAATATCTAGTTGACAAAGCTAAATATATACTTAACTAGTTGTTATCATTGTTTTCATTGACAAGATAAGCCAGAGATAAGTGAAATATTTAAAGTTTTTTTGTCTAGTTGACAAGAAGATCTTTACGAGATAAAATAGGAGTTTTGCTTTAAATCTAATTGGCTAAGATTGTGGATCACGCCAAGATCAAGAAATTCAAGAACCTAACAACGTTGATATCATGTATATAAAGAGACAACTCAATTCATTACGCAGTGTGTGGGGTGAATGAATGAAAAAGAGGATACTAAAGAGAAACTAATGAAGAGCAACTTCATACAGTGCTGATCAATCAAGCTAAGGAAAGAGCTAAAGTTTTCTATGGACACCGAGAAAAAGAGCACAACATCACTGATCAGAATGAAAGTGGAGAAAAGGTATAAAAAGAGATATATTGATCAGAATAGTTTTATGAGATTACAATAGATCTGAAAATCTGCAATTATAAGTTGTACATGTGAATAGATCATACTATTTCAGTTTAACCATTGATATAGAAAGTATCTTAATCAGGAAGGATTTAAAGATCCTTTCTATATTGAGATACATCCCAACGAGTATCAAAAATTTTGATCATGAAGATAGCATAGCAATGCTAGATACGATTTGACAAACCAAAATAGTTTGGAAAAGGAAGGTAGCATAGAGATGCCTAATATCAAGTGACAGACTAAAATTTCAAATCCTCTAACAAGGTCACACCTAACAGTGTGTTTGTAACCTTTAACAGGGTTGGCTCTTCACCGAGCTCACTTCAGAAGAGTGAAAATTTTGGTTTAGCAGTCCCAAGTGGTTTTTCCCTTAACATGGTTTCCACCTTAAAAATCCATGTGTCAATGTGTTTATGAGTCATTAATTTAGTGTTTTGCATTACACATAGCTTAACTTGATTGATCGGTATACTCTAGATAATTTACTATCTTTCGGTAAATTAACAGACTATTTTTTGGTAAACATATAGTAGAAGGTTTTACAAAGCATTCTGAGCAGTAGTAATTTGGTAATAGTATTTGGAGGCATTCATCTTATAAGATTGAAGATAACTAGACGCTTAATATTGTGGTACTAAGTTTTAAGGGTTGATTATTGGAATATTTTTTAGGCCACTGATTCACCCCCCCCCCCCCCCCCCCCACCACTCTCAGTTATTAATAAAAATTGCTATCAGAGCTTGTGTGCTTAGAAAGGGAGTTTAATAGCTCAAGAAAAAGATCACAAGATGAATAGATGAGATATGCCCAAGTTGAATAAAGAGAACTTTGCATCATCGTAAAGTAGAATCAGACTCTACTTATCAAGTATTGGAAATGATATTGTTCAATACTTAGATATTAAAGATGTGTTGCCTACAGGACCTCACATTCTTGAGCAATTAATATTTAAGCATGAGCATAACTGCATGATGATAGAATTTGCATCTTCACTCTCAGATGCTGAGTTTGAAGATGTCAAAACATGCACCTCTGCAAATAAAATGTGGGATAAGTTGAAGCTGATACATGGAGGAGATGTTGATGTACTAAGAGAAAAGGCAGAAAGCCTAAGAGGGAGGTTTGATGACCTAAGGATGAAAGAAGGATAAAATATCACTCAGTATAGCTGCAGAATCAAAGAGATAGTCAATGTTATCCGAGGAATTGGAGGTACACTTGAAGAGGAGACAGTGGTAAGTAAAATATTAAGAACCTTATTGCCTTTATATGCTATAAGAGTTTCTGCTATTCAAGAAATGAGAGCAGTTGCAACCAATACAGTTACTCTAGATAGTCTGATTGGAAGGATAATTTCATTCGAGATGAATAACTTTGATAGTAGCTTCTTACCATCTATAGAATTTGTATTCAAATATTCTTTAAAGATAAGTAATTCAATTCATATACATGCTATTAGAAATGATAGTGAAAGTGATAATGAAGAACAAGGACTTGATGAGATTGAAGCACTAATGGAAACAAGATTGTAGAGAGGAAAAGGTAAATAAAAAGGTAAATTACCACTTGTATGTTTCAATTGAAAAGAGGTTGGACACTTTGCTGCAAGATGTCCAAACAGAAGAAAAGATGACAAAGGAAATGACAGATCATATGATAAGAAGTTTGATACAGGTGATAATAGGGATTATCAAAGCAACTGACAATCTGACAAGAGAGATACCTAAGACTACAAGGACAAAGGAAACAAATCTTGTTACCTAGCTGAAAATAGAGCTGATGACACCAAAACCAAATCAGAAGAAGACATCGAGATGGTATTTGTAGCCATGAAGGATGATTCAGATGAAGATGAAGAAAGGTATGTAGAAACTACACTCATATCCAAAGTTAGTAAAAATGATTTCTGGATCATAGATAGTTTCTGCACTCACCATATGACCAGTGATAAATAAAATTTTGAGACTTTTGAATACTATAATGGTGGTTCAGTGATAAAGGGAAATGATACACCTTGTCTAGTTGAAGGTAAAGGAACTATAATGTTGAATAACCTGATAAAATGTGAAAATGCTTACTGGGTAAAATGACTGAATTATAATTTGTTAAGTGTTTCATAGATGAACAATTCAAGTCACAAAGTAGCATTTAAAAATAAGAAGGCAAAAATCTTCAATCAATCAGGAAGGTTGATTGGTACTAGTGAGCAAATAAAAGGTAACATTTTTCTATCTTGATGACACTAACACCACTTGTTTGATGGCTAGAAACGAAGACATATGGTTGTGGCACAAAATATTGTGTCATGTGAACTTTGACAACATGATAAAGATAAGAAACAAAATAAATGTCAGAGGCTTACCAACAATGACTAAGCCCAAGCATATCACGTGCAAGAATTGTCAAAAGGGTAAGATGACAAAGTCTAGTTTCAAGAGTAAAACCCATACATCTAATGCAATTCTAGAATTAGTCCATACAGATCTATGTGGACCCATGAGGACAAAGATCTGATACTATGGAGATAAGTATTTTATTCTCTTTGTTGATGATTATTCTAGAATGATGACAGTAATATTTTTAAAAGATAAATCAGAAGCATTCAAGATGTTTAAATGGTATAAGGCTATGGTAGAAAAAAAAAGCAAAAATAAATTGAAATTCTTAAGGTTAGATAGAGGAGGGTAATTTACTTCAGATGAATTCACTAACTATTGCAATGAGCATGGAATTAAAAGACAGGTTTCTACACCAACAACACCACAGCAAAATGGAATTGCTGAGAGGAGAAATAGATTAATTTTTGACTGTGCAAGAACATTGATGATTGAAAAAAGCATCACTCAAACTTTCTAAAGGGAAGTTGTTAGTACTATTGTCTACACATTAAACAAAGTACAATTGAAGGACACTAAGAAGACACCCTATGAGCTTTGGTATGGATATACACCCAATGTAAGTTACTTCAAAATCTTTGGTAGTCAATGTTATATTTTGAAGGATGATAGAAATAGAAAACTTGACTGCAAAAGTGAAGAAGGTATCTTCCTAGGGTATTCAACCAAAAGTAAGGCCTATAAGTGTCTTAACAAGTCATCTAACAAAATCATTAAAGTACAAATGTGAAAATAGATGAATTTGCATAAAAGAATGATAAGGAAAGTAAAAAGGAACCATAGGACTACAATAGGTTTTTTTATATAGAGCCTGACACTCTACCTGAGCAACAATGTCTCTCTCTCAAGCAACAGATTAATGAAACCGAGCATCAGGCTTCAAACATCAAAAATTAGGAAAATCATCAAGATGATGTTCCGAGTGATGGAGATCAGAATGAAGGTCAAGAAGCTGATCAAAATGATGAACACGGAGCTGAACTGAAACTTGTCAAGTATGTCAGAAGACATCATCCACAAAATCAAATCATAGGTGACAAGAAAGTTGGAACAAGAACAAGAAGTAAGTCACTAAACACAAGATGTTTACTTTATGATTTTGAGCCTAAATTTGTTTACAATGCACTTTAAAATGAAGAATGGGTCAGTCCTATGAATGAAGAAATAGAACAGATAGAGAAGAATAGTACATGGACACTAGTACTGAGACTAGATGACAAGAATGTCATCGGTACCAAATGGATATTCAGAAACAAGTTGAATGAGAATGGAGAAGTCACTAGAAACAAAGAAAGATTAGTATGCAAGGGATATGCACAAGAAGAAGGTATTGATTATGGAGAAACCTTTGCACCCATTTCTAGACTATAAGGAGTTAGAATCTTACTTTCTTATGCTACATTTAAAGGATTCAAGGTATACCAAATGGATGTAAAATCTGCATTCCTAAATGGAATACTTGAAGAAGAGGCATACATTGAACAACCAGAATGGTTTGTTGATCCAGACAAGAGAAACATGGTATGTAGACTACACAAAGCCTTGTATGGATTGAAACAAGTACCTAGAGCCTGGTATGAAAGACTTCACTCCTACCTCATTAGCATAAAGTTTGTCTGAACAAGTGAAAATAGCAATCTATACTTAAAAGAAGATACCAATGGTAATATTCTGATTGCTGATATTTTTGTTGATGATATCATTTTTGGGGGAAATGAATTGTTATGCAAATCCTTTGCTAATGAAATGAGAAATGAATTTGAAATGTCTATGTTTGGAGAGATCAAATTATTTCTTGGTCTACATATTCATCAACAAGATGCAAGCATTTATATCACTCAGTCCAAATACATCAAGGAAGTGTTGAAGATATTCAAGATGGAAGATTCTAAACCAGTAGAAACACCTATGGCTACTGGATGTAAGCTGACAAAAGAATAATAAACCAATGAGGTAAACCAAACCTTATATAGATCTATGATTGGCAAAATAATGTATGTTGTTCACACTAGACTAGATATAGCACATGCAGTGGTGATAGTTTCAACATTCTCTACTAATCCTAAAGAATCACACATGACTATTGTCAAAAGAATTCTAAGATATCTGAAGAACACCAAGGACTATGGATTATGGTGCAAAAGAGAAGGAAAATTTGAGCTACAAGTCTATACAGATGATGACTGGACTGGTAACATTGATGACCGAAAGAGCACAACTGGACCTGAGCATTCTTCATGGGTGACAAACTTGTCACATGGATAAGCAAGAATCAAGGATGCATCTCTCAGTCTACTGCAGAAGCAGAGTATGTGGCTGCTATTGCAAATTGCTCAAATATTGCATGGATCAAACAATTGCTGGAAGGTATGAATATGAAGATTATAGAACCAATAATTATCTACTATGATAATACCAGTGCAATTAACATTTCTTAGAATCTAGTCATGCATGCTAAGACTAAGCATATTGCTATCTAGTATCACTATCTAAGAGAACAGGAGCAAGCAAAGGAAGTGACACTAGAATATGTTTGATTAAAGGAACAACTAGCTAACATATTCACCAAGCCATTACCAAAGGATACATTTGAGTACCTGAGACAAAGACTAGGGGTCCAACCCTTGTCTATCGGTTAGTGAGCTTACTAGGAGGTTGCATCAGCCTACACACAACCTAAAGATAATTCATGTTGATGTAAACATTGAGATTGACAACAATAGATACATCTGACACAACAAGGTACAAATCTACACCGAACACTAGAAACATTGTTTAGCTGATGGATAGGGAAATTCAAGGAATATATTATGTAAAGGATGGAAATGATAAAAACAAGGAGAAGTATTTTTGTTTGGCATTTTTTTCAAAGGGAGAGATGATCTTCTCATTATCATAAAGGGTCTTTATCATATAAAGGGAGAGATGATTCCTTTATCATATAAAGAGAGAGATGATCTCATTGTCATAAAGGAAAAGATTATATCATTATCCATGAAGAGAAGTTCCTGAGAATCAGAAGGAGGAGTTAATCATTTTTCTAAGGGTCTTTATCATATAAAGGGAGAGATGATTCCTTTATCATATAAAGAGAGAGATGATATAAAGGGAGAGATGATCTCATTGTCATAAAGAAAAAGATTATATCATTATCCATGAAGAGAAGTTCCTGAGAATCAGAAGGAAGAGTTAATCACTTTTCTAAGGGAGAGAAATTGAATACATATGAAATATCCATCTAAGGGAGGTAAGTAACAAAGGGAGAGAGTTCAGAAAAACAGAAAGATTGATGTCAAAGGAAAAAAAGATTATCAAGAAGAGGAATAGTCAAGGAAGAACACTGTTGGGAAGTGATCAATTTTGTGTAAATGTGATTTAGTTTTTGGTTGTCATTTATGGAAACACATTTGGGTTTCAGATCGATTCCTATAAAGATAAGTTTTGATGGTTCAGTTTTTGACTAAGTATAGAAACAGAAATACATAAGTGTTTTGGATGTCCAAGATTGAGATTGATGAATTAGGGAAAGCAAGCTTAGAGGAAGACATTATGGGGTATGTATGACCTCCACCTAAGATAGATTTGGTTTTGGTTATGTCTACGACGAGTTAGAAAGAATTGAAGTGATGAAGGGTGCTCCCCTTAATGCCACAAACACATAACAGAAACAGAGAAGCAACAACAATTTGCAAGAACAGAAAATGGGCTTCTTATTATCTCCACAAATGTGGAATTACAAACCTTCAGAATTACAATATGCAAAGCCACATGGGCGTTCCCCTTACAATATTCTGTAGGACAAAGCCTCAAATTATTACCCAGATCTACCCAGAACTGTCCTGAACTGCCTAAGACAACACTACGGGCCTTCTTTATATACGCAATTTCCACCGCTCGAGAAGGTTCCAGAAATTTAGCCCTTAGGGCCAACCAAACTTAGAATTATTTTATTTTTCATTTTAGTACATCAAAGTCGGCTCAAAGTAACTTTTGAAACTCGAACAAAAATTTTGAAGGAAAATTATTTTCTGCTATTTCAGGTGGCCCAACTTTTGGAGACCATAAGTCATCACCAGTTGACCCGATTGACTATTATAACCCCATTTTGCAAACACCACGAAGCGCTCTACAACACCTAAATTAGGAAAGCTTTATTTAGCCCAAGTTTCGACCTCATCCAGGGCCTCTAAAGCCTTCAAAACTGAGCTCAAAGTTTCTATACCCTGTTTTCAATACCAAAAATTTTCAATATCTTCAAAACTAGACTTGATCTAGCCATGAAACTTTACTGGCAAGCTGATATGACCGAGATGAACCTCCACATGCAAAATTAGAATATTCCAAGATCGTATGACCAACTTACTAAAAATAGCAAGTTTCCATATATAGCAGCTCTGCACAAGGTAGCCCTTGTTGAAAAGAAAATAGAAATATTTTTGGGTGATGCAAGATTGCCCTTACACCCAGGATGCTCCTGCATCAGACACCCGGGGTAATTTGAGAAGTGACCCT
>MU227120.1:2584760-2594912 GCA_018584345.1 Thuja plicata | reverse complement strand
CTGGTGAAATGGGACTAATAAGTTATGTATTATTCTAGGATTATATAATCAAATGTTATATTGCAATGGTGTGGCTCCAAAGCGGCAGCTATTCAGTGAAGATTGGGTACACAATTCTAGAGGCAAATTTTGAACAAGTCGATTGGGAGAAAAATGTATGCTGGCATAAAGACTATCTTCCCAAAGTGGGGATTTTCTCATGGTTGGCTAGAAATCGAAAAATTGTGACAGGGGACAAATTAATGAGACTTGAGTTTGCTAGTTCGTTCAGATGTGTGCTTTGTGGTCAGGCAAAGGATACATTAGATCATGTGTTATCAGAATAGTTACCATTTAGAGATATTGGCAAATAGTGGCCGGAATAATGTTTGCACAATAAGTCTATTAGCGAACACACATTATTCGTGAAATGCAACTTCTAAGAATATAAGTATATGATATTATCAAATGTTAATGTGTAAAGAAGTATTAATCATTCATTTAGTCATTTTTATTATAAGGGTGACTAATTATTTAGTCATTTATTTGGTCATTTTACCCGATGACCAAATTGGTCATTTATTTAGTCAATTATGTAGCCATTTATTTAGTCATTTTACCCGATGACCAAATTGGTCATTTGTTTAGTCATTTATTTAGTCATTTTAGTTGTGATCTTACCCGATGACCAAATTGGTCATTTATTTAGTCATTTTTATTTTTGAACTGCCAAAAAATGGTAGAACATGATCGGTTTTAGTCATGTGACTAAAACTTTTAGTCACGTGACTAAAAGTTTTTTTCACCTGGTCATTTATTGCCCAAATTCTACTAGTGAACCCAAATGATGGATATGCAAAATCAGGGGCAAACTAAATCCTATACCACAGAGGACTTATACCCATACCCCTTTGATCATTCCCTTAACATGTCTCCATTCCCAAATCATTTCTCGGTACCAAAATTTGACAAGCATAGGGGCAGTACCAACCCTATTGAACATATCCAAGAATTCTTTGCTAGTTGTGTCGAAGTCACCCATGATGAGACATATTTAATGTGACTGTTCCCACAAAGCTTAGCCAGACCAGTAATGGAATGGTTCTCGCACTTACCCCCACGGAATTCAGTCTTGGGGTGAATTGGCTGAAAAGTTCATAGCTCACTTTCATCATAACATCGAGCGCAAGGTCAGCATCAATGACCTTTGCGATATCAAACAGAAAGATGGAGAGTCTTTTGTGAAATTCCTATAGAGATGGAGGAATATGGTAAACCGCATAACCTACGATGTGCATGAACAAGACTTAATAGTCATGTTTATTGACAATCTAATCCCAGACATGTCATTCACAACAGAACTACAGTTAGCTATAAACTTCACACAACTCATCGAAAGAGGAGTTTGTTGTGAGAAAAATTAGGTCAAAAGAGGAATCCTTGCAGATCCCACACAAATAAATATGAATAAGAATGCAACAGATAAAGCTAAGTGGTGGAACAAAAACAAAAATGTCACTAGCGATGGTGTCATTGATGTAAAGACAGTCAACTACGCACAACCCAAGGTGTCACTGCAAGGTGCACCTGTGGCCAACCAAAAACCCACAGTGCCCACTCAACAAGCATACACCCAAAACCAACCTCCCCCTGTACAAGCAGCCATTGTGTCAAACAGTCAACAACAGAATCAACGCAAACCACGATTTCAATTCCAGCAACGAGATTTCACACCATTAGGAGAATCGATAGAATCAACTTTATGTAAGTTGATGCAATCAAACACTATCACTCTCCCAGAAATCAAGGACTTTGAACAAGATGAAAACAAACCAAAGTGGTATAATGTCAAAGATTACTGCGAGTTTCATTAGGTGAAAGGTCACAAAAGGGCCAACTGCTACCGATTGAAACACACTATTCAAGATCTGATTGACACAGGGGTCATCGATGTGACGAATACTCAAAACAAAGTCACCAATGATCACACCATATTCAATGATACCTTTCATGATCACAACAAGGGAAAATCCTCTGGGTCTGGTGGAAAAACAAAACAAGTTAACTATACATATGCCAACAGTGATAATACTATTAATAGCCTCAATCCTTCATATAGCCATGTGGCTACGATCACTATCAAAGACCAAGGTAATAAATGTGTTGTAACCATGTGTCATGCCAGAGTTGTCTTGCAAGGAGTATCATCCTCTTCTACCTCACAAGAAAATCCCACAGTAAACGCAGATCCACAAACAAGCATAGTCGACCAACTATAGCGCACACCTGCCCAGATCTCCATGTTTGACCTATTGCGCATATCTCTGTAGCATAAGCTGGCACTTGACCAATCCCTTCAGAATATAGCTATCCCAAGGGACATAACGCCTAAAAGCTTCCAAACCATGGTCAACCATATAATTTCTAACAAGCATGCCACATTCACAGATCATGATGTACCGCTGCATAAACCCTTGCACAATGATCCTTTACACTTACTTGTCCAGGTCCATAAAAGCGCTATTCATAGGGTCCTTGTTGATGGTGGAGCTGGGTTAAACATATGTACTCTAAAGTTAATCAAGCAATTGGGTTATTCAGAATCAAGCATTGATGTCACAAGGAGGATAAATATCAGAGCTTATGATGAAGAGAAAAGATCCTCTAAAGGTATCATCATTCTACCTATCTGTATTGGTCTTGTGATCAAAAGCACTCCCTTCCAAATCTTAGACCTTGAGTTGGGATACAACATGTTACTAGGGAGACCTTGGATACATGAAATGTAAGTTGTACCTTTGACATACCATCAATGCATCAAGTTCCCACACCAGGGAGAAGAGATTATCATAAAGGGAGACCCCAACCCCTTCCAATATTGTAATGCAGTCCAAATCAGCACTGATAACCAGGTACCTTCAAACCAAGATGCAAGCATCCCATCCTCTTTTGATTCAAATCCCAAGGATGTCACACGAGCAGCAGGAAAGATAGTCATTAAATAGGATGCAAAGATTCCCTCCTCTTCAGATTCAAAACTTAAAGATATCACACAGAAGGCAAGCAAGATATCCATCACAGACAAGGGTTGTGGTGAATACAAATACGAAGAGGCTTTTACTATCACGCACATGCCTAAAAACCCAAGAAGTCATGGCATGCCACAACCTGTTGTTGCAGCAGAAATCCCATAGCCTATTTTATTCCGATGTCCACCCACAACCTTTGTCAGATGGGGAGACATAGCGGAAGAGAATCCTTTCGAACAAGACATCAACACCTGGTTATATCAAGACACCCCTGAGACAATCTAACCACCACTACCCTTGTCAAATTATGGTAATGGTTACACAATGATACAAAGATTTGGGTACGATGGTACAATTGGACTAGGGGCAAGGCAACAGGGCATATATGAATTGCCTCTTCCACCAACTCAAAGAAATACAAGAGGATTGGGCTATGGACAACAAAGCACCAGTATTAGGATTCAAAACATTCAAGTAAATCAGGAACAAGTGGCAGAGATGCACCGGGGGCACAACATAGAGCATGTCCTAATAAGCAACATATTAGCACAGTTGTTGCCTGCCAAAGAGGGAACCACACATTCCCTAATAAACCTACACATAGCAATAGAGGATACCCACAGAAGTGAGACATCGGATAAACTTTCTATGGAGACTGACTCCCACAAGTATGAGTGGAGATCCCTTCACGACTCCCAACCATCAATCCCGGATTACTCCCCTCAGTCAGACATTGTTATAAATCTCACAAACCTATTTAACCAACTGACTATATCTGAACAACCTTGTATAGACAAATATATCATTCATCAGACCTCCAGTGGTGCATCCACATCACGGTCCAATTTTGTAGGCACCATATCGATAGTCCCCTTTAGTCAACCAAAGCCAAATAGTAGTGAAAGTGTATGTCTTGTACACCCTGAGCTTATAGAGTGGGATCAACAAGGACCACCTGATCTTGATGTCTTCAAAAATGATGAGGCTATAGGTCATTTCATGGGACTGAGGTAAGGCATCCCATTAGGAGATCACAAGGCAGGATTCTCCTTCAACCTAGACAACATAGCATATTTCAGGGAGGAAGCACCTCTTTCCAGTCCACAAAAGAAAAAAGAAAAGAATGGTAAAAAGCTAAAACAAGACGTATCTTCTAGCAAAAACCTCACTGAGGTGCTAGAATATGGAAAGAAGGAACTCCTCCCCTTAACAGAAGAGAAATCAGCCTTATTAGCAGAAGAAACAAAGGAAGTTAACTTGGAGGATGACTAGAACCCCAAGAACATATACCTAGCGCAATCACTTACTCCTAAAGGGAGAGAACAATTCATCAATTTCTTGAAGGCATGGATGATAGATTTTGCATGGTCTTACTCAGATATGCTAGGGTTGGATTCAGAGTTAGTATTACATCATCTCCCATTGCTACCCAATGCAAAACCTATCAAACAGAAGCTGAGAAAGATGCATCCTCACGTTGCATTACTGGTGAAAACATAATTGAAAAACTCTTGGATGCTAAATTCATAAGACCTATACCATATGCAGACTGGATATCTAATCTGGTACCAGTTACAAAACACAGTGGTCAAATATGAATTTGCACAGATTTCAGGGATCTCAATGTGGCGTGTCCCAATGATGACTTTCCTCTACCAAATATTGACATGATAGTAGACCTAACTGCGGGACATCAAATGTTATCCCTCATGGATGGATTTTCCAGTTACAATCAAATAAGGATCGCACCGGAGGACCAACACAAGATAAATTTCACATGTCCTTGGGGAACGTACTGTTGGAATGTCATGCCATTTGGTTTAAAGAATGCCGAAGCAACATATCAAAGGGCCATGACAACTATATTCCATGACCTCGTCCACAAGACAATGGAAGATTATGTGGATGACATACTAGAAAAGTCCATACAAAGAAAGGATCATCTACAGGTTTTGGGACCCATTTTTGACAGAATGTAGGAATTCAAGGTCTATTTGAACCCAAAGAAGTGTGCTTTCGGTGTCACATCAAGAAAGTTACTAGGATTCATAGTATCACACAGAGGAATCGAAGTAGACCCAGCAAAGGTCAAAGCAATATTGGTGATTCCTCCACCATCGAACGTGAGACAACTACGAGAACTACAAGGGAGGCTATAATTGATCAGACACTTCATAGCTCAACTGGCAGACAAGTGTCACCCATTCCAACATCTATTGCATAAAGACATCAATTTTATATGGACAGAGTAATGTGAACAGGCATTTCAAATATTCAAATACTACCTTCTTAAGTCACCTATATTGGTACCACCAGTACAGGGTAGACCATTGCTTAATATATACATCTCAGCAACAGAATCAGCATTAGGGGTACTATTGGCACAACATGATGATGAAGGTAAAGAGAGGGTTGTTTACTACCTAAGCAAGACATTGGTTGGATATGAGCTAAACTATACGCCAATAGAGAAGTCATGCCTCACAGTCATCTTCGCCTCCCAGAAGTTGAGACACTACATGCTAAGCCACCAGACAAAGTTGATCACACATATTGATCCTCTGAAGTACCTACTAAGAAAAACAGTGCTCACGAGATGATTGGAAAAGTGGGTAATGATCTTGAGTGAGTTCAACATAGAGTACGTAGACAAAAAGGCCATCAAAGGGAAAGTGATCGTAGATCAACTAGCAGAGGCACCTATCCAAGACCATTAGCCTATTATATCTGACTTTCCAAATGAATCTATCATGACACTACAATCGGTGATCGAGGTATGGAAACTTTATTTTGATGGATCGTGTACAAACCATGGTGCAGGGGCAAGGATAGTGCTCATCACTCCATATCATGATACAATTCCAAAGTCCTTTAGACTCAAATTCCTGTGCACCAACAACATAGCAGAATATGAGGCACTAGTAATCGGTCTAAAGATAGCAATCCAATGGAGAATCAAGAACCTAAATATCTTTGGAGACTCGCAGTTGGTCATTAGTCAAGTCAACAATGACTATATGACCAAAGATGAGAAGCTCATTCCATACAGAGCCCAAATGGAAAGACTGTGCACCAAGTTCCATTACATTCTCTTCGAGCAAGTCCCAAGAGCACAGAACAAAGTGACAGATGTGATGGCTACCATAGCATCATTGATTGATATGCCAGGTAATGATAGAAAATTCTAGTTTCTAGTGGAGAAACTCTTGGTGCCATCACATCAGGCATCTATCACAGAATTAGCATGTGTCCTTGTTGGTCCTAAATCCCCGTGGTACCAAGATGTCTACAACTACCTCCAAAACAATGTCTTACCTCCCAATCTATCTAGGAACCAGAGAAAGTCCCTTATCTACCAAGCCTCTAGGTATATCATCCTCTTGACTACTTTATACAGACAAAGTCTAGATGGAACATTACTATGATGTCTCACTTCTGTGGAATCCCAAAAATCTTTGTACGAGGTGCATGAAGGAATACGTGGAACCCACAGAGGTGGCAACGGCTTAGCTAAGAAGATCATCCATATGGGATACTATTGGCCAACACTAGAGACAGATGCACACAAGCATGTTCAAAGATGTAGACAGTGCCAGATCCATGGAAACCTCATCCATGCACCAGCCCAGGAACTAAATCCTATCACATCACCATTGCCATTTTCAATGTGTGGATTTGACCTAGTGGATAAGATAACACCTTCTTTAGCAAACAGACACAAGTACATCATAGCAGTAATGGAGTACTTCACCAAGTGGGTGGAATAAATTCCCCTCACTTACATCACTAGAAAGAAAATAGCGATGCTCATACTTAACCACATCATCTATCGATACAAGATCCCATAAATAATCCTGACAGATCATGGTACACCTTTTCAGAATAAGGATGTTGAAGACCTATGTGAACAATTCCACATCAAACAAGGGTTCTCCTCATTTTACTACCCTCAAGGGAATGGACAAGCCGAAGGTACAAACAAAACAATCGTGAAGATCTTGAAGAAAACAGTGAATGAATCAGGGCAAGACTGGCATTTACAGCTTAGTCCCGCATTATGGGCATATAGAACTAGTGTGAGAACACCTACAGGAGAAACTCCTTTCTCCCTAGTCTATGGATCAGAGGTGGTATTACCCCTCAAAGTGGAAATCCCATCACTAAGGATATCCTTAAAAAACTTGATCACAGATGAGGACTACAGAGTCGCAAGGCTCAGTGAACTAGAGTTACTAGATGAACGAAGGCAACATGCTTTCGACCACTTACAAGGCTATCAGAATTGCCTTAGAAGGAACTATCATAAGAAGGTGAAGCTAAGAAAATTTGAGGTAGGAGACCTTGTCCTCATGGAAAATAAGAAGAATCAAGCAAAGAAAGTCAAACTTGGTAAGTTTGAACCTAACTGGCTAGGGCCATTTATTATTGTCAACTCTATGCAGAGTGGAACATTCATCCTAGCCACACCAGAAGGAGATCAGCTCCCCGGATACATCAATAGCATGCACCTGAAGAGGTTCTACCCTTAAGGACTTTATGGTTAAGGCACTTATCTACATATTCAGAAAATACCAAAAAAATCAAAAAATACAAAAGTTACCTTGGTGAAAACCTGGCAATCAGGCGCCTTGGCAACAACCAAAAAGAGAAGAAAAGTAAAGAAAAAACAAAATTTCTCTCTCAGTGAAAACTTGGCAATCAGGTGCTATTGAGTAGGTACCTTGGTGAAAATCTGGCAAACAGGTGCCAAGTGTTCAAATCCAGATTCACCATCAATGAGCTCCAAAACTATCAAGAATGACTATCCAAAGCTATATCTAGAAGAACAAACCCCTCTGAGCACCAAGCACTTTCCAATGGTTAATAACTGGTCCACCAGACAAGGGGGCAATTCTAAATGTCCTGAAAAAATCCTAAAAAATCAAAAACTCATCAAAAATCCTAAAAAGATAAAAAATCAGGGGAAAATCAATCTTCATCAAAAACATTCAAAAAATTACAAAAACCCAAGCAATAAAACCATCTCGATTATCAAGAAACCAAAGGGTGATCACACCCAGTCAATCAATGTCACAATCATGAGCTTTGCGAGCAAGCATTGGGCCCATCTGACATAGCTTGATCAGCTGCCATCATGATCACAACATCCAATCAATCAATTGTCACATCATGAGCTTTGTGAACCAGCATTGGGCCCATCTGACATAGCTTAATCAGCTGCCAATATGATCAAATCATTCAAAGACTGTCACAATCATGAGCTTTGCAAACACACATTTGGCCCATCTAACACAGCTTGATCCGCTGCCAACGTGATCAAAGCAAACAAGCTAATCAAGCCTATCCAAAGAGTCGAACCAATCAAGAGAATCCAACTGCATCAAGGAACCATCCTAAAATGTTGACTAGGTCAGTCAAGTCAGTTAGATGTCAGTCCATATTTTGAAAGTTATGTTCTTACGCTACTCTAGGATCCACCATGTGAGGAGAGTAGTTATGATAGATCATGACTAATTTTATTTGATTGTTGTCTGTTGAATGTTCACTTCAATTTTGGGGCCATGATGATTCAGGATAAATGCGGTAGGTGTTGTCACTTATATGGCAGCCACGTAGTTCCACGATCTGAGCATAAACCTGGGAAAGAATTGGACATTCCTCCTCTTTTATTTTTCTTGTTTGGTTTTATAGAATCAAGAGCTCGCAGCAATATTTAGATGGACTCCGAGTTGCTTTGGAGTTCTATCTTGGTTTCTATGGTATTTCCCTTTATGTTGCAAACAAGAGCTCACGATGCTATCCAAATGGACTCTAGGGGCGTAGGAGTTCTATCTTGTTTGCTCAGCTTTCCCTTTCAGAAATCAAGAGCTCAGTGTGCTATCCAGATGGACTCTGGATGCATAGGAGTTCTATCTTGGTTTCTTTATTCTAGATTAATTCAAAGGACAAGCGGTATCTAGATGGTCAATATCTGGGTGCTTTTGGCTCTCTTTCTTTTCAAACAGGGAACATAGTTGAACCCAGATGGTCAATATTTGGGTGAACTATGGGTCTCTTTCTATTCAATTTCTCAACTCCTTCAGCTATCAAGAGGTCATGGGGGTATCCAAGTAGTATGTGACCTGGATCATTCGACACTCTTTCAGGATATCAGAAAATACAAAAAAGATGTGATGATGAAAATTATTGGAAATAGGGGCAGCGACTTGGGACATTCATCCTTTCTATCAGATCATATATATATTCAAAAATGCAAAAATAAACTTTTCTATCTGTAAAGGAGGTGAATATAAGGTGTGTTAAGGATAGAATATAAGGATTGGAAAGGGGGTTTGATTGATTGATTAATTGTTATAGTGTGTTGAAATCCTTAACCCTAATTCACATCTTACACTTAATTGATTTTGATATTGATTGTATATTGTAATTGTGATTAAGGGAAGATAAGACACTCCTTTCTTTCACCCTCAAATACACAAATAGGAGATCCAATTTGATCAACCCAAGTAGAAGGGCTAATGCACAAGTGAATCAACTATTTGGAAAGAGAACAAAAAAGGGGATCTTAAATTCTATAAATTAATTAAGTAAATATGATTAATAACAGTAATTGAAAAGGATAGGAAGAAGAACTAACCTTACAAAATTGCAGATCAAAGATTGTTGTTTTTTGAGGTATGTAGACTGTTTCTGGAAAAATCTGACAATTGATCCCGAACTAGAACGCAGAGATGAACAAAACCCAAAAATTGTTTTCCGTTCTCATGTCATCTTATGGAAAATGTCAACCATGTACCACAAATGTCAACCCTGTCCTACACATATCCGAAAGTGTCCCTGTTCGCGTTGTCTGAAAGAAAACTGAAAAGGGTATCCAGATCTGGTCCCAGATCTACAGTCTTGTACCTATACCTGCAAAAAGAAAGGTTTGTTTGTTGTGGGGGAAGGGTTTTCCTTGGTCAAACCCCATTTTGGAATTAACCTTAAATATATATAATTGAATTTGCAGAAATGGAAAAAGTAAATGCATAAATTCACCTTGCTTTGTAAAGTCCTTGTGGCGGATTTGAATCCGTGAATCCACAAGTATGCTTCAAAATATGGAATGTAGAATGGTAGGATGTCTTCAATCTCTTGCTTTTAG
>MU227120.1:2517387-2552704 GCA_018584345.1 Thuja plicata | reverse complement strand
TCCTCTATCTTCTTGATATGTTCAGAGGTGAATTTCACCCTGTCCATGCAGTTGGCTATTACATTTCTGCCTTTAGCTGCCAACTCTTTCAACATAGACTGACCAATCTTCAATGACTTTAAATCTATGGAAAAATTATTTATTAGTTCATTCAACCTTTCCTTTTTGTACTCATTTTCTGCAATTATAGTAGCTAAGTCTACTAAGTTTGTAAAATGTGCTTTGAAGCTTGTTAGTATACTGTCTACATCATCAACTGACTAAATTTTTGCTACTTTCTTATCCGCAAGTACTAGGTCATTCAGGATGTTTATTGATTCCAAGAAGAGAGGGTTTCTCATAACCTATTTATCTTTGGATTTTTCCATGGCTAGGACACTGGTCTTAATTAAATCCTCTTCTCCTCATGCATCCAGACTTGCTGAGTCAGGAGTTAAACTTGACAACAATGAGGTAGATGGTTGAATGGATGGTGTGAATATGGTATTCTGACTAGTATCCATGCATTCACTTTTAATTGGAATCTCCATGACTGGTGTCTCATTATTTTGATTATCTTCCTCTTTGTTCAAGTCTGTTGAATCTATAGAGGGAACTTTATCTTGTTGCAAAGATGTATCATCAGTGCATGCCTTCTCTGTCTCTTCTGAGTTTACAAATGCTTTTTCAAATTTATCCATATCATTATCAGAAGCGGTCATAGATATATTGATATCATCAATCACTATAGTATCCCCTGAATCTTTTGTTGTATCAGAGGCTATTCAGACTAAGGGCGCTGAAACCTTTGGACCTGTCTTAGGTGCATTATGAATTACTAGTTCTGCAACCTGTTTAGGAGGAACTAGAGTTGCCTTAGCTGTAGGCGTCATTGATGGATACATATGTCTATCCAAAAACACTTGTGCAAAATCTTTTTTAGTCTCTATCCCAACTAACTCATACTCTTTGTTCATAATATGAAGAGTCCTTTTCTTTGTTCTGAGATGAGGCTTTACCAAATCTAATAGAATTGCCTTCTCATCATGTGCACAAACAGGAAGAAGATTATCCAATGTTTCTTCTCTAATCCTCATATCTTCCTCGATTGCACACCTTTTCATTATCTCTAGAATGTTCCATAGCTTGTCTGGTATCACTGTTTTGAGTTCTAGAATAGACTTTTTAAACTTGATCATGTGGTAAATGAGCATAGAGTGTATCTTAGATTTATCTATCTCCTGATACTTGTCATAAACCTTTGTAACTGTATCTAGTTTCCCTTCAATGACAATCCTGCTCCTTAAGACATTAAGACTAGGTTTGAAACCTACCTTAGGAGGAGCTTGTGTGTTCTTTACCTTGCTCCTTGTAGTTCTTGAGGATGGATGACTAGTGGGTGCTTCCTTCCTTCCTCTAGACTTCTTGCTAGGTACTAATGGTGGAGATTCTTCCAGATCAATGGTGGTTGATGGAACAGATGTATCTTCATTTGATTTCTTCTTATTTTTCTTGGGCATATCATTAGTCTTTTCTATTTTTACTTCTATGGGAGTCTTCTCAATTTCTTTGGCTATCTTAGCTTCTCTAGCTCTGTCAAGATCTTCTTGTGTAACACCATGAAGTTTTAGGATATTTGAGGTAATCCTAGATGCCTTCCTTTTGTTCTCAGCATTGTGTAAGATAGAATCAAATTGATTTGTCTTTTCTCTATAAGTACCCCATCTAGGTTCATTGGGATCCTTGGGCGCAGATAAGAGGACTTGTGCATAACATTCCAGAACATGTTCTTCAACTTCATAACCAAGAGGGTGAATCCATTTTGTCCTAGGCTCAACTGCTTCCATGCAATTACAGTAAATCTCCACCATAAAGCATATGGTGTCTTTGTACTTCTAAACTATTTTCTCAGGTATCCTGAACCTCTTCTGCATCTTGATTCTGAATGTCTTGATGTCCATGTCCATAGAATCCTTCACACTACTCTCTGATGTGGCTTTTAGTGAAATCTGTGACATAGTGGGTTTGCTTTTGTCTAGGTAGAGATTTGCAACCTTTCCTACTATGTGGAAGTAAAGATATATGATCAGTGAGCCAAACCTGAATATCTTTCTCTTGTCATGCTTAATAGCTCAGATGTTGTCAATCAATTGAGCGTGAAATATCTCACATAGGTTGTACTGAGTATTTTCATTCACTATTTTTATTGCTACTAAGACAGTAGCTGCAGATACACTGTTTAGTCTACTTGCATGCTGGAATTTATAACCTAGTATCATGGTAACTAGCTTTATGTCATCTTCCTTGATGGGATCAACTGTCATACTGCACCTATCACTCCTGGATAAGCATGCTTGCTCAACTTGTTTCTTAACATCTTTACTAGCTGGAAGAACTTGTCTAGTCTTGGGAAGTCCAGTCATCTCATGAATTAGATCTGCAGTGATGTGGACAGGAACCTCACATATCTAGTATAGATCATCATGTATCCTGCTCAGTAATATCTTCACCCATTCTGGCTCATAGAACTCATGCGCATTGGAATACTCAAAGATAGGGTTATCAGTGAGATGCGCATATTCATCTTTGAATGTATAATCTGGTTTCATCATAGAACCCATGAGAGATGGAATGTTGTTGTCTCCAACTATTTCCTTCTTGCAATAAACATATGCGCAGATGTCTTCTACATGTATGAATCCTAGCGGAGTCCTAGAGAATTCTCCTTTGACATCATCCAGTATGGACTTGAATGGATGCTTCTTAAAAACAAATCTCTTCCTCTCAGTAATGTTGAATACAACAGGGGTTTCCATACTTACTTGCAACTAGGTTAAGTAGGGTTTCATGATGATTCTGAAATCATGCGATTGCTAGGGTTCCATTCCAAATGTAATCCGTTCACAAACCAACTAATCCTTCAAGTTGTTAGTGCTTTGATGCTCAATGCCTATCTTCTTTCTGAATGCTTCAATCTCAAATGCAAAGTGAGGTTTTTAAGATCTTTTTTCCAGTTTATATAAAGATCAATTGCATTTAATGCTCATTTTCATAAAGCGGTTTACAGAGAGAATTTCAAACTTTGTTCTAAATGAAGTAAAGGCTATGCATGAATGCATACAACCTCAATTCATGATTACATGCATGAATCCATAGGCACATACTTAGAGGTGAGTATACCAGCCATGCAGGGGTTCAGAGCTAGAATAGCTCCCCCTAAGACCATGAGGGTCAACTTATTCAGAAGTAGAAGGTGCATCCACTGAGGATGCATCTGCTACCTTGTTCTCTTCATTATCCTTCTTTACTTCAACCCATATTTTATCTGATTTAGGTTTGGCTTCCACAAACTTGACTTGTCATGATTCTTCAAACAAAGACTTCTTGGGATTCTCTTGTCCTTTTGTTCTTGATCTGCAAAACCTTGAGATATGTCCATCTTTTCCACATGAGTGATAGATGAAAGGAGGTCTAGTTTTTTTATTCATCATGCCACATTGCTTGGATGTGTGTCCATTATAGTTACATATCTGACATGTAATGTTCTGCAAGTTTCTTTGAGGTTGATTTCTCTGATTGAATTGAGTTTGATTCCTTTGGTTCAGTTGTGGCTGATTTCTTTGATTTTTTTTGCAATGAATAGCCCTATGACCAAACTTATTACAGGAGTAACAGTAACCATCGAAGGGTATTACATTCTTACAATCTCTTGCCAAGTGTCCATGCTTGTTACAGGCATAGAAAGTATGGTTGACTGCCTTGTGCTTATCTTTTGATGATTATGCTTTAGTCTCTTCATGATTTTTAGTTTTCTTATCTTCTAAAGATCCTGTTATAGATTTCTTTCTTTCGTGTAATGAGTTGATCTCAATTTGAGCTAAACTGTATCCCATACCAGTGGTGTCACCTTTTAGCTTTTGTGCATAGAGCTGTGATTGAATCAGATCAAAGCTTGTGTGTAGTTTATCAATCTTGTCTTTTGCTCCTGATAATTCAGATTCAATTTTGTTCTTGATATTTTCCAATTCCAAGATTTTCATATTGGCTTGCATGAGTTCTTCATCCAACTGTTTGTTTTCTTTGTTCTTCTCTTCAAATAGTTTTTAAGCTATTAGTTAACTGATCATTCAATTCTTCTATCTTATCTTTCAGAGACATGTTCTCTTCATTCAGTTTCAAAATCATTGGTGGAGCAATATTTTAGTTCTTTCCTTAGTTTCTTGATAAGCATTTGTGAACCATCAAATTTTAGTTTAAGTTCTTCATTTTCTTTCTCAGATCTGTCTAGATCTTCAAGGGCTGCTTCAAGATTCTTTTTTAGATATTTGACTTCTGCTAAATCCATGGTCTCCTCAAGTGGTTAAACTTTTCTCTTTGAGGTCTAGGCTCTGATACCAATTGTTGAAAACACTGAGAGTGGGGGTGAATCAATGTTTAGCTAATTATTCAAATTCAGTAACTTAAACATAAATCAAATATACATCCAATGAAGCTTAACACAAGAACACATAACACTTGATATGATTATGGGGAAACCTTGATTAGAGGAAAACCCCAGTGGGAATTAGTACCCAGAAATATTGTACTAGTATAATGAACCTGTTAAAGTTCCTTTACCCTGTTAGAAGCAGTCTTTACAATGCAAGTACAATGACCTGGTTAAGGGTCTGACCCTGTTAGGAGTCTTTTACAAACAACCCTATTAGGGGTGAGGACTCACTATCCAAGAGCTCACTTCTCAAAGAGAAAGAAGGCTACAACCTCCTGAGAATAGATATGCACTATATTCAAAAGTGAACTGTTGTATGTGACACAGATGTCTGATCAATTCCAGTTATGCGCTTATGCTCTTAACCTCTTTAAGGGCTCTATCTCATACTGATATCTTCATACTTCTCTACTATACATCTTCTCTAACTATTTTGACGACACTTCAAATATATCTTTACATTACATATATATATGTTAATGCCTGAATAGACGCGACTATAAACAAGACCTTAGTCAGCCCAAAAACAACATTCACAATGCTTCTAAACAAAATGTCTTAAGCGTGTTTACAACAATTTTTAATACATGATTACAAACTTACTACAATAGGCACTTAGTGTTTACATAACAAAATATTACACGCTAATAAAAATAATGAAGTCGGCTTCATACTCTGTATTCTAGACTGTTGGTGTACTTGTTCTTTCTGTAACTTGTCCATACTTCCATTCTGTACCATGCATAGGGAAAGCATAATAACATACCATAGATTTTAAGTCTGAATGTGCATATCCTGATCTGATCGCACGCACGTGCGCTGATGCCCTAATCGACTGCAAGTCACTATTCTGCTCTGCCTTCTATACATAGTCAATTTACACTTCATAGTTTATTGTCAAAACTTCATATGAATTTGTTGCCATAATGACAACACAAAATAAGCCATATACTCCCTAGGAGTCAACTTGCCAACACAAACTTCAACATTAACTGAAATAGCAATAAATTTACTTATTCAATCAGCAACTTAAGTAAACAAAAAATAAAATACACAATAACATTCAACACATATAACACCAATTTTTAACAAGGAAACCCAATTTGGGAAAAACCTCTATGGGAATTGTCACCCACAAATAAAAATAGTCTTCTGAAGTATGCTCGGCTAAAATCCAATCTTGTTAAAGATTACAATACACATTGTCAAATGTGACCCTATTAGGGGATTTGCCTCAAATCTGTTAGGATATTCACCCTGTTAGGAGTGGCCTAGTTAAAGGGCTTTGAACACTCTACTAGAATTTCACCTTTCACAAGGATTTACAATAAGACTGTTAAGTCCACTAGGTTAAGAGATTTTCTGCTACAAATGTTAATAAGAAACAATATAGAAGTTTTGATATTTAATACCGCAACTACCTCTTGCTTGATCAGATCCCTTATGCGCTCTTTGACTGCTGTCCTCAACACTTCATCATTTTCTACTCTAGAGTAGATTTTAACCTTTTCCTTCCTCACTGGATTACTCGGTAGCACAACCACACTTCAACTTGCCAGCCTTCAACTTGCTACTGCTACCCTTTCTCATTCGAATTCATCCTTTATATAGACTCTATTTTTGCCTCTTAATCTCCTTGATTAGGTTTTTCTTCATTTACTCTCAACCATCATATCATCCTTATGAATTGATTCAATGAACTTGACACTCAGTGAAAGGTATTACCTTCACCTCGGAACTTGATCTTTTCTTGGAAATACTACTTTCATTTTTTCTGCTTAATCTATACCATAGAGCATCACCTTGAATTTTCTTGATCGTAGATCTCTGTAGCTAACTCTTCTTCATCCTTGGAATCTTCCAAATCACATGGCTCTTCATTAAATGTTGATTTGATCCTTGTTTATAAAAACTATTTCACGCTTGGTAAATAACTTCATGTACTTGGTGTCTTGGCTTGCTTTTCCCTTTACCCACTAACACATCCCTTTACTGACATACTTCTTTCTGCTCGGTAACTAAACTATTTCCTTTACCGACTTGATCATTCTCCTTTACCAATTTGATATCATCAAATTTAAAGTAGAAAACAACTATACCAATATTACCTTAGAATTGTCTAATTTGTATTAGCTGCCCACTTAAGTTCTTCAAATTCACAACTTTTCACTTCCTCTTTTCCTTAACTTACTTATCTTATATCATACTTTGAATGATATGGAAACTCAATATGAACTAGAAATCTATTTCTTGACATGAATGACAAAATAACAACTAATCTAATCCTTCTACAATCTTGTATACCTCTGATCTCGGTCTTCATCATCATCACCATCAGTTGGTTAACAATCTCCCTCTTTGGCATTGATGGCAACACTGTCAATGGATGATGGCATACTCTAATATCTTTGTTCTATCTTTTCTCCCTCTTAGCTTATTATTCTTGTTCTCCCTCTTTGTGTTCATCAACATTCTTCATGTATAATTCTCTCTTTTATGTCATCATCAATCACTTACTCTCCCTCTTTGACAACAATTCCAAAGATACCTACTCCTAAAAAATTTATTGAGGTAGTGGATTATACCTATCATGTACTGATATCTCATTGGATACATGATTATTTTTCAAAGCTTCAAGAAATACCTAAAGTGTTGATGCAGGAGAATCTTGGGTTCTTGGCGATCCTTTGGCAATCTAAAGGTTATGTTTGTTGGAGTTCAGTAGACTAATCGGTAGCTATTTGGAGGCTCTTGGTAAGCTGCTCGGTAGCTATGGTGGGTTCTTGGTTGGAGGTGTTGGCTCACTGACGGACTTGGTTACTTGTGTTGGTTTTTCTTCACTGATAGGACTCAGTCACTGGTGTTGGATTTTGTTTTACCAAGTTAGTTTGTTCTGCTCGAAGGTTGTGGTGTTCTGCTTGGTGTCTGTTGTTGTTTTCTCGATGGCTTTACCAAGTGGGTTTTTTTTTCTTGATCATCTATCTCACCGACTCAGTTTATTTTTTTGGATCTGCTGGCTGACTGGTGTATTTAATTTGGGTTGTATTCCTCAAGATTTGGGTCAACCGTTGGAGGTGTGAGGACCTAAATCTGGATTGGTTCATTCTCCTAGGTGGATTTAATGACTGTTGCAAGATGACTATTGGAGAGCACATTGGGTGTTGTGTTCTTGATGCCAACCTATGTTTTGTTAATTTATTTTAAGTGTAAGTCGACTTGTGGCTGTGTTTTATAAGAAGAGGGTATGAGTAGAGTAGAGGAAAAGCATAAGGGAAGTAGTGAAAGAGTTGATGTAAAGGTTTTCAGATCTGAACTTGGTGAAGGATACATTGGAGGGATAGTAGCTTGTGGGCTTAGGAAACAAGAGGGTTACTTGGTAGCTTGCAAGCACAAGTTTAGATCTATCTTGGGTTTTCCTGCCAGATTGTTGTCTATTATAGGTCTGGGCTAGCTAAGGGGGTGATCTGAAGCTTGCAGAAGATCTCTGTGGTAGACCTTAGTGTATTTTTTGATGTAAGTGGCCATAACTGAGAATGCCTTTCAACTTGGCATGTTACATTTAATTGAAATTTTAATAATTAATTAGTTGGTATTGATTATATCTTATTGTGTTGTGGTTTCTTCAATTGTTCTTGTTGTTGGCTGCAAGTTTAGACATCTATTTTGAGATCTCTCCGGTCTTGACTACATCAAGTGGTATCAGAGTGTGGTTGGATCTTGTTGTGGCAGTTTCAGATCTAAATTTTAGACTTGTGGTGTTCTTGTTGCGTTGTTGTGAGGTGACAGAGAGTGGATCTGACTTATATCAACAAATAATTTTCACAAGGTGGCCTAAAAGGAGATTGATTGCTACTTGTAGAGTTGATCTTTTTAGAAGCTTGGGTTGGTTGCCTTAGGGTTTTGGAGATGCCTGCTTGGAGACTAAACCCTAGGATGATTGATCAAATGAAAGAGGATCTTCTAGATGAGATCCATAGTGAGATGAAGAAGTTGAGGAATGAATTCATGAAGGATTTTATAGTTGTTGTTGGATTACAACAGAACCTTGGATCCATTGTTGCTGTTGAAATTTGGGTAGAGAATCTGATGGATTTGCTGATGAAGAAGTTTCACATGTTTGAGGAGAAGATCATGTGCAGAATTGAGAGAAACCTTGAGGGTTTTTCTGATATGTTTGAGGAGCTGAGAGTATGTGATGTTTTTTGGCATTTACCAATCAAGCCGAGGCTTGTTTGGCCTATGAAAAGGCATTTTGGAGGGAGGAAATGGCTAGTTGATGATTCAGTTGAAGAGATTAATGGTTTTCACGATCAGATTGATGGATCTGATATGGAGATTGTAGAGCATCTTGTTGTTTTTGATGAGATAGTTGGAGAGGAGTTAGAGTTACCTTTGTCTAAGGTTATTATTGAAGAGGTTGGTGTTGATGACCTTATTGTTGAAGAAGATCCTATTGTTTTTCTTGAGGAGTTGTAGACGAGGTATGTTGTTACTTGTGTTAATGAGTTACTGAAAGATGTGGATATGGCTGGTGGTATGATTGAGCATCTTGGTTTCCTTGTTGCTGATGAGGATAAGTTATGTGATGAGTTGCATAATTTATTTGTGAAGAAGAGTGTAGATTTGATGCATTATGTTATGGATACTGATTAGTTTGTTCCTATTGGAAGATGTGTTGAATGGTTGGTTGCAATGCAGAAGATTCAGATGTTTGCCTGGAAGAAGCAGAGGTTGCTTGTGGGCAGAGTTGTGTTCTTAACCTTGAAGGTTGGGAAACCAATGGTTAAGATGAGGTAGTTGAGTTTTGATATGCTTATGGAGTCTAAGTGTGAGACACACTTCTTTTGTTACCCTAGGTGTCTGATGCAAGAGAATCTTAGGTTCTTTGGAATCCTTTGGAAACCTAAAGGTTATGTTTGTTGGAGCTTGGTAGACTGCTCGGTTGCTAGTTGGAGGCTCTTAGTACGCTGGTCAGTAACTATGGTGGGTGCTCGATTGGAGGTGTTGGGTCACCGACAAACTCGGTTACTTGTGTTGGTTTTGCTTCACCAACAGGACTCAGTCACTGGCGTTGGCTTCTATTTTACCGAGTTGGTTTGTTTTGTTCGGAGGTTGTGGTGTTTTTCTCAGTGTTTCTTGTTGTTTTCTTGATGGCTTTACCGAGTGGGTTTCTATTTCTCAGTGGTTTGTCTCTTGGTTTATTTTTTTGGATCTGTTGGCTGATTGGTGCATTTAATTTGGGTTGTGGTCCTTGATATTTGGGTCGACCGTTAGAGGTGTGAGGACCTAAATCTGAATTGGTTCATTCTCCTAGGTGGATTTAATGACCGTTGCAAGCTGACTGTTGGAGAACACATTGGGTGTTGTGTTCTTGATGTCGACCTATGTTTTGTTAATTTATTTTAATTATAAGTTGACTTGTGGCTCTATTGTATAAAAAGAGGGTATGAGTAGAGTAGAGGGAGTGCATAAGGGAAGTAGTGAAAGAGTTGATGTAAAGGTCTACAAATCTGAACTAGGTGAAGGATACCTTGGAGGGATAGTAGCTTGTGGGCTTAGAAAACAAGAGGGTTACTTGGTGGCTTGCGAGCACAAGTTTATATCTATCTTGGGTTTTCCTGTTAGATTGTTGTCTGTTACAGGTCTAGCCTAGTTAAGGGGGTGATCTGAATCTTGCAAAAGATCTTTATGATAGATATTATTGTATTTGCTAATGTATGTGGCCATAACTGAGAAGGCCTTACAGCTTGACATGTTGCATGTAATTGAATTTCTAATAATTAATGAGTTGGAATAGATTATATCTTATTGTGTTGTGGTTTTCGTTGTGGTTCTTATTTTTGGCTACAAGTCTGGACATCTCTTCTGAAATCTCTTTGGTCTTTATTGCATCAAGTGTGAACACTAGCATCAACTCACAAAATAGATATTCTAATGAATCCTAGAATTGATGCAGCATGCATCTTTCTCTAGTGAAGGTTGGATAGGGGTAGGACCCCTAATTTACCTTTGAGATACTCAAAATCATCCTTCGGTAGTGGCTTGGTGAATATATCTTCTATCTACTCCTTTGAATTCACATACTCCACCATCGCATGCTTGTCTTGAACCTATTCTCTCAAGTAGTAATACTTGATAGAAATGTACTTGGTCTAAGAATGCATCACCGGGTTCTTTGATATGTTGATAACACTAGTATTATCACAATAAATAGTAACTAGATAGGTAATCTCCTCTTGCATACCTTTAAGGAGTTGTTTGGTCCATACAATGTTTGCATAATTCATAGCTACACCAACATATTTTGCCTCAGCAATAGATTGTGATATACAACTTTATTTCTTACTTCGCCATGTCACTAATCTTTCTCCTAAAAAGAAAGCTCCTCCACTTGTACTTTTCCTATCATCAATGTTTCTAGCCCAATCAGCATCAGTGTAAACCTTCAAATCAAGATCTCCTCCTTTCTTGTATAGTAGACCAAAGTCTTCAATACCTTTCAGATATCTAAATTCTTTTGACTGCATACATGTGTGATTCCTTTGGATCGACATAAAATATTGCAACAATACCTACTGCATGAGCAATATTAGGTATGCTATGTACAACATACTATAACTTACCAATCATTGATCGGTAGTGTGTCTCATTCACTTCCTTTACCTCATCTTATTTTGATAATTTGCAACCAGTAGCCATCGGTATTCCAACCGATCTTGAACCATCCCTACCAAATGTCTTTAGGATCTCCTTGATGTACTTTGATTGTGTGATGTAGATCCTATCCTTGACTTGTTGAATCTGTAGTCCAAGAAAGAATTTTATCTCTCCTATCATAGACATCTCAAAATCCTTTATCATCTCCTCAACAAAAGATCTACATAATGTATTATTTCCTCCATAAATAATGTCATCAACAAATATTTCAGCAATCAAAATCTTATTATTACTATCACATTTCATATACACATTACTGTTGTCACTTGTTCTTTAAAATCCAATCTTGATTAAATATGAATGTAACCTTTCATACCATGCTCGGGGTGCTTGTTTCAAACCATACAGTGCCTTGTGTAGTCTACATACCATGTCCTTGTTAGTATTCTCAACAAATCCTTCAGGTTGTTCAATATAGACTTCTTCTTCAAGAATACCATTAAGAAATGTAGACTTAACATCCATTTGATAAACTTTAAATCCTTTATAAGCTGCATATGCTAGTAGAATTCTAACTCCTAATCTAGCAGCAAATACAAAAGTCTCACCATAGTCAATACCTTCTTCTTGTGAATACCCTTTGCAAACCAGTCTTACTTTGTTTCTTATTACATCTCCATGTTCATTCATTTTTTTTTTCTAAAAATCCACTTTGTACCAATAACATTTTTATCTTTATGTCTCGGTACCAAAGTCCATGTGTTATTCTTTTCAATATGATCTATCTCTTCTTTCATAGATTTAACCCAATCTTCATTATCCAATGCATCTTTTACTCTTCTAGGCTCAAATTCATAAATTAAACATGTATTATCTCTTTCCTTACTTCTTGTCATAATTCCAACATTCTTATCCCCAATAATCTTACTCGGTGAGTGGTGTCTTCTCACATACTTCGCCAAAACAGGCTCGGTAGGTGGTGGAAGTTCTTCATTTTCATCATTCAGTGGTGCTTCTCTCTATTCATCTTCCTCCTCAGTTTGTGCTTCAGGTGAGGTATCAGGAATCTTAGGTTGAACATATACAAATCTTTGATAGTCCTCGGGTTCCTTCTTGTTGTCTTCACCATTTTTCTCTACAAATTCATCAACTCTTACATTTGCACTTTCTACAATTTTGTTAATAGACTTGTTCAAACATTTTTATGCTTTTCTCTTTGTAGAATACCCTAAGAATATTCCTTCATCTTCTTTAGAACCAAACTTTCCATCTCTAGCATATTTTAAAATGTAACATCTACTTCCAAATACTTTGAAATAACTTACATTCAGTTTATGATCATACCAGATCTCATATAGAGTCTTGTTTGTACCTTTCTTTAGTTATACTCAGTTTAGTGTATAATTTGCAGTGCTGACTACTTCTCTCCAAAATATTTGAGAAATACCCTTCTCAGTCATTAATTTTCTTGCACAATCAACAATGGATCTGTTTCTTCTTTCTTCTATACAATTTTTTTGTGGTGTCCTCGATGCATACATTTTTCTCTTTATTCCATGTTCATTGCAGAAAAGTGTAAACTCTCCTCTATCAGATCTCAGACACTCCAATTGTGTTCAAGTCTCATTTTCAACTCTAGCCTTATTCCACTTAAAATTTTGAAAAGCATCATATTACATGACAAACTTTATTCTTGAATAATCTTCAACAAATAAAATGAAATATCTATCACCATAATAATTTTGTGTTCTCATAGGTCCACATAGGTCAGTGTGCACTAATTCCAAAATTCCTTGAGTAGTGTGATATTTTCTTGTAAAACTTGACTTTGTCATCTTACCAACTTGACATCCTTTGCACATGACATTTTCAGGTTTGTCCAATCTCAGTAGACCTCTTACTCTATTCTTTTTTCTTACCTTAATTAAGTTGTCAAATTCACATGACAAAATCTATTGCGCCATAACCATACATCCTCAATTTTAGCATATGAACAACTCTTTGTAGAAGTATCAAGGTAGAATAAGTTACCTTTAAACTATTCTCCAGTGGCAATTAGACCTCCATTCTGATCAAATTATTTTACCTTTCCATTCTGAAATTCTAATCGGTGTCCTATATTGTTCATTTGTGCCACACTCAACATATTATACTTTAGTCCTTCAACCCAATAGACATCACCACATTTTGTATTATTCAGCAGAATTATAGAACCTTTACCTTTCATAGGATATGGAGCATCATTACCAAATCTAACATACCCTCCATCATGTTCTTCCATAGTAAAAAACTTATGTGTGCCACCAGTCATATAATGTGAACAACCACTATCTATAATCCAAGTATCATTCTTGCTTACATGTGAGATTAGGGATTTTTCTTCTTCATACCTTTCTCCATCAGAATCATCCTTGATAGAAACATACACAACCTCTTCACCTTCATCATCATATATATCATCATCATTTATTCCTTCTTCAATAATGTAGCATGACTTCTTACCTTGGTTCTTGAAATCTCGGTATCTCCTAAATTTGTTCTCTCTTTTGTTATTATCTCGGTTCTCTTTTTTCTCATCATTGTTGTTGTCAGGACAACTAGATGCAATGTGACCATTCTTGTTACAGTTAAAAAAAATCAAAGGTAGCTTATCTCGGTACTTTCCTTTTCCTCTCGGTAGTTTTCTAGCTAGTAAAGCTTCAATCTCGTCTTGTTGTCTATCATCTTCAGAAAACAAAATCTCTAGCTCCTTTTTGCATTTGTGAAGCCTTTCAACCACACTACTTACATAACATCATCTGATCTAGACTCACTATAATTTCCAATTTTCAAAGATGACTTGAATGCAAACTCAATCTTAGTAGTGGCAGGTAAACTATTGTCAAATTCATTTAGCTCAAAAGCAATCAACTTACCAAGTGTAGCATCTAGTGAGACAGGCATATGAGGAATGGATCTCAGTTCTTGTATTGCAGACACTCATATGGCATATATTGGAAACAATGTTCTCAATAGTTTGCTTGTTACATATTCTTCTTCAATATGTCCTCCATCACCTCTGATAGCATTCACAATTTCCTTCAATCTTGTATTGTACTATGGAACAGTTTCTCCTTGTTTCAATATCATAGAATCAAATTTGCCTCTAAAACTTCTAGCTTTAGCCTTCTGAACATGCTAATATCCACCATATACCAATGCAATCTTATCCCACATCTATTTTGTTGTATCACATCCTTTAAGGTCATTGAACTCCAGGTCGGTGAGAGAAGAGGATATCTCAATCATAACTTGTGTGTGATCTTGTCTTTCTCTTATTTTCTCAAGTTTCATAGGCCCAAATGGTGGTGGTGAATACTCATTGTCAAGATAGTATATTGCATGCTCTCCAATTCTAGATAGGTGCACCCTCATCCTTCTTTTCCATGTAGAGAAGTTATCCTTATTCAACTTTGGTACCTCCCTCTTATACATCCTCAGATATTTTACTCAAGTCTTTAACTTATAGCTTTTGGAGTGACATGCTCAGTTACCAATTATTGGTTTACTGAGAGGGGGGGGGGGGAATCATAAAATAGTGTTTCTTTAAACCTTAAAAACTTAAACACTGATTCAACTCGGTAAGAAAAAATTCAACATTAATCGAATCAACAATAACTTCACTTATTCAATCAGCAACTTAAGTGAATAGAAAATAACATGCACAATAACATTCAACACATATAACATCAATATTTAATAAGAAAACCCAATTTGAAAAAAACCTTTGTGGGAATTGTCACCCACAAATAAAAATACTCTTCTAAAGTATGCTTGGTTAAAAGCCAATCTTGTTAAAGATTACAATGCACATTGTCAAATGTGACCCTATTAGGGGATTTACCTCAAATCTATTAGGATCTTCACCCTATTAGGATTCACCTGGTTAAAGGGCTCTGAACACTCTACTAGAATGTCACCTTTCACAAGGATTTACAATAAGACTGTTAAGTCCACTCGGTTAAGAGATTTTATGCTATAAATTTTAATAAGAAACAATATAGAAATTTTGATTTGTAATACTGCAACTACCTCTTGCTTGATTAGATCTCTTATGCGCTCTTTGACTACTATCCTCAACACTTCATTAGTCTCTTCTCTAGACTAGATTTCAACCTTTTCCTTCTTCACTGCATTACTTGATAGCACAACCACACTTCAACTTACAAGCCTTCAAATTTTTACTGCTACCCTTTCTCATTTGAATTCATCCTTTATATAGACTCTATTTTTGCCTCTTAATCTCCTTGATTAGGTTTTCTTCATTTAATCTTAATCGTCAAACCATCCTTATGAATTGATTCAATGAACTTGACACTCGGTGAAACATATTACCTTCACCTCAGAACTTGAACTTTTTTTGGAAATAGTACTTTCACTTTTTCCACTTAATCTTTACCATAGATCACCACCTTGAATTTTCTTGATCTTAGATCTCTGTAACTAACTCTTCTTCATCCTTGGAATCTTCTAGATCACGCAGATTTTCATGAAATGTCAATACAATCCTTGTTTATAAAACATGTTCGGTGCTTGATAACTGAATTCATGTACTCAATGTCTTGACTTTCTTTTCCCTTTACCGACTAACACTTCCCTTTACCAAAAAAATTATTTCTGCTCGGTAACTGAACTATTTCCTTTTTTGACTTGATCATTCTCCTTTACTAACTTGATATCATCAATTGTAACTTGTAGAAAAAAAACTATACCAATATTACTTTATCAGTGTCTAATCTATATTAGCTACCCACTTAAGTTCTTCAACTTCACAACTTTTCACTTCATCTTTTCCTCAACTCACTTATCTTATATATCATACTCTGAATGATATGATAACTAAATATGAACCAGAAATCAATTGCTTGACATCAATGACAAATAACAAATGATCTAATCCTTCTACAATTTTGTATACCTCTGATCTCGATCTTCATCATCATCACCATCAGTTGGTTAACAATGACAACCTTCCTTTTGCTGAGTAGTGGCTTGACTGAAAGTTTGATTTGTTTAATCTAGAGATCAAGCTTTAAATTCTTCTCATCCTCAACCTATAGTTGAGAAAAAATTGAAATCAAGTAATAAAAATGTCAGAGTAAAGCCCTAGAGATTCAACATGACTGTGAGTATTTAGGCCCTAAGATGTGCATCCCGTTGATGTGAGGGAGCTTTGATATATACTTAGGGACCAGATGAACTAGGTTGATCTAAGGCAACCTGTGGATCAATTCACGGACCACCTAATGCAACTTGTAGCTCCTCCTACACTATGTCATGTATACCCATATCCTATGGGTCATCCTGTCTAGGAGTACCTGATCTAATCCTCCAAATAAGCCAGACCAAATCAAGAATATCATCAGCATTGTCACCTATCTCTACTCTATCTTGACCACCTCTACCTCGAGGCCTAGCTCCTCTAACATCTCCTCCATCTCCTCTACCTCCCCCACTTCTATATCCTCCACCACCCCCTCTCCCATCTCTCCTCCTTTATCTACCTCTCCGTCGTCAAGGTCCTCCATCATCATCATCATCATCATCATCATCATCATCATCATCATCATCATCATCATCATCATCATCGTCGTCATCGTCGTCGTCTTCATCGTCGTCATCATCGTCGTCATCACTGTCATCATCATTAGCATCATCATAGTCATCGTCATCGTCATCGTCATTTTCATCATCATCATCATCGTCATCGTCATTGTCATCGTCGTCATCATCATCATCATCATCATCATCATCATCATCATCATCATCATCAGCATCGTCATCATCGTCATTGCCATCTTTGTTGTCATCACCATCACCGTCTCCATCGTCATCACTCTCTACTGGAGGAACTAGATCCTATGGTGTTGTTAATCTCAGAAATGGATGCAGCTAAAATCAATATGCAAAATTTGGCATCTCCCCTGATATCAACCATATGGCCCATATAATCCCATGCAACTAGTGCTAATGCCTGATACTCCTAGAGAGTAGTATCAAACTCTAAAGTCTAACCCTAGGTATCTCTATTATTGCGCATTTGTGCATATATCAATGTACCCTAGGGCATACTCTAAATCTGACTAAACTGTCTTAGTACTCGGGTACATATGAACCTCTCAATCCCAAATGGAGTCTGACTTATCAACCATCTGTTGACGGGACTTTGTGACCAGGTTTGCCAACAGAGGTAAGTTGTCACTGGGTACCGGGGTACTGGCCAACTTCGCCTGTAAAGGTTGTTCAGGGAAATGAGATTCCCCAGGCCTCCAAGCACATGAGATTTAGGCCTTGACAATGTGGGGCTTAGTTGGGAAATGTGACTGTTTTGTTTGAGGGGGGTAGCTGGTTATCCTTACTCGTCTCCTATGGGGATTCAGGTAAGTGGGGTTTCCTACAAGTGTGCATTTACTTAACAAATAAACTTCAAAAGTTACTGCAGAGTTAGAAAGATTTCATCTACCTATAGTTATACTAAACATTCAAAATATCAACAATGCTCTAACACACTACACTAATACCAAAGAAATATACAACCATCAGTTCATATTTTATCAGTGGAAAAAGAAAGGAGGTCGTTAATCTACTTTAAGTATCAGAGAAAAGGACATGAAGAACACGAATCATAAAATACCGTTAACCCAGAAGATAGAATGCTAACAACATCATCAAGAGAACTCTTCCTTCTTCATTAACATCTTTTCCAGCAAGCACTAGTGCGTGATAGAATGGTGGCTCCAGGGGAGCATTTAACTATTGAAAGCTTAGAAACTGTGGAGCATTGAGCTCTACAACTAAGAACTGATAAACTAAAAATGCTATTGGCTATGGACTGCAAAATCATCAATTTCACTGACCCTTGGAATGAGGTCGGACTTATTATTTATACACATTATTTGACCTAAAAACTAACCTAACTTATTTTACACTTCACAATATAATATTATTTTCAGGTGGCCGGTACTACCTACACCATGTTACAAAAGACCTCAAGACAGAGGTCTGACATGTTAGAAGAATAAGACAAGAAAAGTGGAGTGGAAGAATTGGCCTTGAGAAGAGAGTCAAGAGGAGAAGGAAGAAATCTAATCCCCCAGGAATCGAGGCTACATGCCTCATAAATGGGAAAGCAGCACCTTGTCTCCGATGCGCTAGGTGTAACATTAAAGCGATGCCTTGGGAAGCCCATCTATCAGAAAACCTCTTGTCAATCTGACATGCCTTGTTGCGGTTACCTACCTTCTAACAACCTTTATTAACTGCCTTAAAAGTGACTGGTTAGCCTTGGGAACTAGGGCACAGGGCACTTAAAGAATACAAAAATGTGGGATCCATAATTTTAGGATCCAGGAACTTGCGTTCTGAAAGAATGAATAAATACAACCAATATGGGATTGGCGGGATTCTCCAGAATCCAAAGAATTTTATTGTTCCTTATGATTTTTCCCAAGCTTCTAGTACTTGGCCTATGCTTTCTTCATCTATATCCTTGATGTTGTCCCACCTACTTTTGACAGCCTCCAATGCCTCTTGAACATCCTCAGCCCCACTCTAGAGTTCATCTACCATTTTGATCACATCATGTGATCGGATTATGGTATTGGACAATCTGGATAGCCTGCCCTGGTCAAAATCTCTGATAGGCGGATACAGGGACTCCATCTGCTCATCAAACTTACTGAGGACATAGTCCTCCAGGGTACACATCCCGGTGGTGAAGGGATCAACTTGCGATACTCCAACCATGAATGCTTTAAACAGACCCAAGGGGTATTGGGTAGCTGTCACTTTCTCTTTCAAGGCCCTAACTAGTTCCTTGCATACCTCACCCTGAGGACAAGTCTAGAGTACTAGGCCTATAGGGAATCATACGATTCATGTCCCAAAATTCTAGACTCTATGGCAACTTCTTCGCCTATGTTGCAAATTTCTTCCAGCTTAGCCTTCCATTTTCATACTTGGCTAGATCTTGCTCCCATATAATAGCAGAGCCCTTTGCCTAGTTGAGAAGAACATCGACCCGATAAAGGTCTGGGAGGGATGCCGCCAAAAATTCTCTCATGGCGGTTACTTGCTCGGTGACCCACCCATTCACAGCTTGTGCTTTTATTTTCATGATTTGCAGAGAATCCACATCACCCTGTGTAAGCAGCAATCTGGAGGAAGGGGTTCCGGGGTGGACTTTGGCCAATGGTTGTGTGAGTTCTGCCAGGAGGGCAAGGAGATTAGCATTTATCTCTCTTTCCTCCTATAGCTTTTTTCCCTACTTGATGTATCTGACCTCTATCACCTTGGTGGCTTCCTTCAGTAGATCCAGCTCACCCTGTTTATCTATCTTCCCCAATGCAACCTCTGTTATATTATAATCTTTGGGCCTTATGGCTGCTACATTTGCATCTGGTGGATGTGTTGTGATAGTTTCCATGGCACTGCCTGCTGGATTAGTTCAAAGAGTATGGACTACCCATGGCTTCTTGGGCTTCTTAGCCTCTGCATTCTCGGCCATCCTTTCTGCCAATGAGAGTGTAGCACCTGAGGTTGCTGTCAGGGTCTTCCTTTTCCTTGACTTGACCAGCCATTGGGGCAGATGGGGTGGCTTTTCTGTTAAGACCTATTCATTAGGATTCCTTTTGGAATCTGATGGCATGTTCTCAGAAAGCACATTACCTCTGGGCTCTTTCTCTTGCCCTCGCTCTGGTTCCTTTTCTTGTTCTTGTTCCTCTTCTTGTTCTCTGGAACCTTTGATGTTTTCTGCCATGCTGGCATCTTCTGTGGTATCATCCGGGATCTTTTCCTTGGTCTCAACATCGTCTGTATTTCTAGGTACCTCTCTTTCCCTCTCGGTGTTAGCTATTTCTTCATTTTCTTTATCCAGGACTTCTTGGTCTGTTTGCTGTTGCTGCTCCTGGGCTACATTGGCTTCATCTATTACAGAGTTCTCTTCCACCGGAACATCCTCTGGAGGTGGGTGAGGCCTCTGGCCAAAATTTAGCAAGGCGACCACCATTATTACCTCACCAAATGTACTCTGGGGCACATGATTGCCCAAAGTGACCAAAGGTGTTTGGAGCGTGATAGTTGAGGGTATAGTTGTTCCTGTGGGTCTGGGTTCTCTGACCATTAGTTGCTCATCTGTGGGCTTCCTTGGTGTTTCTTCAATCTCATGGATCGATATCTTCTCTTTCTCGGGCCCCTCTTGTATCTCCCCCTGTGTTTCTTGTTCTGGTACTGCCTCTTCTTCCAGGACTTGTTTCTCTATGCGGGCCTCCTCTTTATCTTGTGCGGTGATCTCTTCTACCGCGTGACTTATATCCCCTTGTAAGTTCAGAATTTCATCCGCCTTGAATACATCATCAAATTCATCATGTGGGGGCGGGTCATCAGGGATTTCTTCAATTTCTGGGGAATCTGAACTAACCTCAACTAGAGGCATCTCCAGCATGCCAGGGGCGGTGGCTGCACTTGGTGTGGGGGTCACCGTTGTTTTCTTATTTCTTATAAGTGAAGCCCTAGTATCTAGAATTCTAGTAGACTCTACCTCAACAAAAGTCTATCTGCTCATCATCACAAACAATGACGGGGATTCCACCAGGCGAGCAGATACCATTGGAGTTATAGGGATACCGGCAGATACCTGCATGCTTATTTGTTGGCTGGCCAACTTTGCCGACTCCATTTACTGATGTAATTGAGCCATCATAAGGGTGGGGACCTGAGGAGGTGCCTTGGGAACTGGGACTCCCTCTTTCTCTTTCCCTTTACTTGTGCTTGGTTCAACGGTTGTGAAAGATGAAGAGGATCCGGTGCCTGCTGAAGAGGGAGTAGCCTGTTTGATTGTTGGCCCTTTTCGGGTGCTCTTGGAACATGCCTGGGCTAAATACTGGTGACTTGCCTCCAAAATGGGGTGGCATACCCCTTCAATCGTTAGGTCCTCCGGGGTGGCCCAATCCATCGGAGGAAGATCCTATTTATCCAGCCCTTGTCCTTTGTATGCTAGATCCTCCAGCGGCCCATCATCTTTAAATCCCTTCGGGAAGGTCTGAAGGTCAAGTGCTTTTATGATCCCTTTGCTCATCCGTGTGTGCTGTCGGGCCCGGAGATCAAAACTATCCTGGCAGTCTGCCCAAAAGTCTTCAATGTCTTCTTCATGGGGTGGGGACGCCTGGGGAAGTGTTGTGGCAATCTTACCGAGAGGATCATAATTTTTCTAGGCGTGGTGGAATTCCACCAGCCCCAAGCTTCTCAATTCATTCTCTGCCTCTTTTTCCACGGTGAGGCTACACGTATATTCCCCATAATGGATAGGGAATGGAACATTGGTAACCTTCTTCACTGTGAAGAGGGTGTGTAGATCCAGGATCTGCCTGCAAAACTCTAAAAGAATAATTCTGTCCCTGCAATACCGAGGAAGAATATGGGGCTTCCTGTTGAAGCCTGTCACCCTAATGTAGGTGTGGTATTGGAATTGGATGAAATAATGACCATAGGTGCTGACCAGAGTCATCACTGCCTATGATAGTCTGTACCCAGAATCCCAGGTAAGGGTTAAGATATTGTGGTAAATGAACACGTCATTTACCCGATAGAAGTTCAGGAAACTGAGCTCCCACTATAATTAGGGATAATGATCCCACGGTGTGACCTACCCTTTCCCATTCCTGAGTTCCCCAACTATTCCCAAACTTGGAAAAGCTAGTCTTTGTTGGGCCAATGCCCACAGCACATATGATGTCATGTAAAATTGGGAACTCTAGACAACTGCCTTCATTTGCGTATCTATGTGATTAGCTATAATAGCTACCCAGTTAAAGGTTCAATTGTGGGTTGTGATGTAGTATAGAAAATAGTACATCCACGCTGAGAATTCCTAGGCATGGGGCAATCTAAAGATCCTGCATACAAAGATTATACCCACCTGGATGGGCTCTTTGAAATCCCCACGAGGAATTTCCAACTTCATTCTTTTGTGGTCTCGCTTTGGAGACTTCAGCCGTTGACTATTGAGGTGTTGCTGGGAAATGCCTTCGGCATCACCAAATTCCTCCAATGATTTGGCCTTGGTGACGACGGCGGACCCTTTGAACTAAGGAATCCCTAACCTGGAAGCAAAAGTTGGAGCGTCCAAGGTGATGATTGTGGCGGGGTATTGTAGCGGCTGGGGATTCGAAAGAAGAACTGTATGAGTAGGTACATTGTATAGTATTGCCAGCTGCTTTATTAATTTCAATGACTGCACTGAACATGGAAAGTTTTCATCCTTTATGATGTCGGAGGCGGCCAAGCAAGTGGCCATATAGTCTCCTTCGGCCTTTAACCTATAAATGGCCTGGATCAGACCTTGCAATTTGGCCCAAGTTCCAGGGTCTATATCTATTACTTCCTAGACTTTGGAGTCCACCTTGGACCCCACATTAGTTCCCTCCTTTGGATATTTGGAGGTTAAAGGAAGATTTGCTAACATTCTCTCCATTTTGGACTTCGTAGCTGCCCGGGTGGAAGTGGTAGGTAGTTCCAGACTATCAGGAGGGGCAATAATGTCAGACATCTTTGATTAATCTATCTACAACTTGCAAGACCAGAGAACCATTAGAACATGATACATACATAAAGAACACTAAAGTTCTGGAACATCGCCACCCTGCTACACCTGTCCAACAAATGTTACGTTCATCAAAATAATCCCAGAATACCTTAAATAATCGTGAGTTAGATCCCGGGGTGTCTGGATCTACTGACAAGAGGAAATACAAGACAGGGGGCAGCAGAGGCCCAGAGTCCAGACAAAATGGTAGTTGTTGTGCCGATGTGATTGATGGGAAACCTAATTTGGCTAATGTGGGTCGGTACGTGATCACATGAAAGGCACCGTAAAGGCATTGAAAGCATTAATTAAGACAAGTGAGCCAACATAGGGAAAAATTAATGCCAGATAGGACATATTTGAATGCTCACTCATGGGAAATTAATCCCACCATCAAGGCAATGGGACAAAGGAGAGAGAAAGCTGCCATGGCTCGAACCAACGATGTGCCGAGTTTGAACCGTGGTGACTCCATCTCAACGAGCTAGGTCCCATTAGGTGAAAATGTAGGATAGAGTGCGAGGAACTCGTGAGCTTAGAAGGATATACAGAATATATACATGCATAAAATATGGAGGGCCGAGGGCCAAAATAGATATACACAAAATATACATTATTTACAAATATTTACAGGGACACAAACTATCCCAAGACACTATACATTATTTACATTAATCTACGACCGCGCAGGGGGTGGACAACTTTCTAGTGGTGCCAACCCACCAATGGGAGACAAACCAAAAATAAAGCAAAAAAAATACAAAAACCAGTAGGACAAAAGTGAAACGAAGCAAAATGAAAATAGAACTAGAGAATAAAAATAGAAGCAACAAGAAAAACATGAAAACGACAAAGAACAAGAGAACCTACCTGGAAATCCACAGAAGAGTGGGGGGAAGAGCACACCAGGAGCACCCTCGTAACAAGCCCTACCCTCAAATGACCACGAACAAGCACCTTAAATCAACTAGTAGCAACCCACTAAGCACATAATAATCACAACTTAATCGCAATTTAGGTCACCTAAGAATCGCTCTAAATGCACAAGTGTTTTTGATCACGGTAACTGCAAAAGTGGCGTGTAATTTCTATTTATACCCAAGGTAAAAGTAAGTTACCACTCTCTCAACAAACTCCAGAATAGGGGAACCTCCAGACTCTGGGCCCGGGGATTCCATGCCACCATACCTTCTCGCGAGGGGAAGACATCACGGCGGAGAATCCCGGAGTCTGGAATCCAGCTCTGGAAAGAACAACCAACTCCGGGACCGGGCCCCAGAGACACAAAAGACAAAAGTAGAAAGAAAAACAAACCTCATGGGAGGGAAAACCCGGAGAAGAAAACAAAGAAAATAAAAGACAAGACAAACAAGGCTAGAGCCCAAAAAGCAAAAAGGGGGGACCCAATATTTTGCACACAAAATGTAGGGATGGGTATGCAAGGAATGACACCATCATGATGTAAACACATATGACATCTAAACTCCATCCTTGGCCCAAGTCTCACAATCCAAATATGGTCTCCAACAGACAGTGTCAATATCATCTAACACTCATCACCAATACTCAAGCTTGCCCATCTTGGGCTGAATAACTATCTCTCTATAGATAAATATATAAGGTTGTGTATGTGGCTAGTCTCTCTCTGTAATCGGATGAGTAACTAGGATATGCTCCCACACCCATATCTAAAAAAGCATCACCCTAGCTAAAAGACTCTGTGATCCATGATATACTACCTAGAGAATCTCATGATACAAATGAGCTAGTATACATGATCCTCGTGCCAATCAACAAGGTTGTGCCAATAAGCTCTCTAATAGTCTACACCTTCCTATAGAGATTCCATTTCCTCTCCTATCTAGCAACAAAATCCTCCTATCTAAATGGCCAAAACCACTAGAAGAATTGGGTATCCCCCATCTCTCAAAGATGCTCACTCAATAGTGTACCCACTCATCGATGGATCACCAAATACTCTCCTTAGTGCATCAGTCTTGTTGACCTCCTCAACATCTTAATATACAACATCCCTAATCATTGGTATCTTAAGGATACAATATACATCCGCTGGTGTCACAGTCATCTCACTAGTCAACAGGTGGAATGTGTTGTGTTTTCTATACCACCACTCTACTAAGGTTGTCAATAATCCACTATTTACCTGATATCGAGGCATATCAAGTATAGAGGATAAACCAAGGTAGCTACCACTGTACGCTCAACATATGATAAAATATCTCCAAGTCTAAATGTCTTGGAGTACTGACCCCGCATCATCAGGATAGGTAAATTGACCTATCACACAAATAGTGTTAAGTCAACATCTATCGATCATCTATCAAAGAAAAATCAACTATCAAACACCCTATCACTCAATGATCTTTCTATCAACTACTTAGAGTAGTAGGAATGGGGACCTCCCCTATTACTTTAGTACTTGTGGTAATAGGATGGGGGATCTCCTCTTCCTCAAACTAAACTTCCCTTTCAAGAGTCTTTACACTTTGTTCCTCAAGTGGGGACTTTTTGGAGTTTCCATTAGTTTTAGTGTCCCTTTTGTGAAGGGGTACTCCACACTCTCTGTCTTAAACACTTCCCCTCTAGTTTTTTCTTCCTCAATAGTACCCACAGTTGGGGAAGTACAACTCTCTTTCTATTTTTAGAATTTCTTTGGGGGGATCTATATTCTAAATTCAAATGTCAAAGTTTGGAGCACTTTGGTTGTAAACCATAGCATTTTCATACACTAATTTGCCTAATTTGGAGTGAATATTGATATTAATAATGCTCTCCCTAATTTTATTACTTTGCAATCCAAATTAGGCAAATTAGTGTATGAAAATGCTATGGTCTACAACCAAAAGTGTTCCAAACCATGACATTTGAATTTAGAATGTAGAGCCCCCCAGAGACAAATCTATTTGAAACACAAATTTATTCAGTGACAAAAAAATTCCATCATAGCATTTCAAGCAATTGTATTGACAAAAACACATGAATTCATATATTTTACATCATTTTTCAATTATAAATTTGAAGTACTACTCTCCATCTAATTTTATTTCCAAAACTTATCATATAATTTCCTACTCATAATTACCATTAATTAATCTAAATATATTAAACTTGCTGTATTAATCCAACTAATCTGAATTCGTAGAAAGGAGACATCATTTTTTCTTTTTGAATAAATATCTTTTAGTTTTATTTCTGTTATCTTTGAATATGCTCATCTTATAAATCATCGACTTTATAGAACAACGCTAATAGAAAATTGATTTAACATGTTAACACTCTTTTTTCATATTTTATGTCCAACATTTTGACCTTCCTTCTTAATAAAATAAAATAAATTTAATTAATTAATAAAAATGGTAAAATATGCATGGAGAATGATGGATAGACGTCACTCTCTGAAAGAGTTATTATTAGATCCCATTTTTTTGGTGCCAAAGAAAACCGTGACCATCGGCAAGAGTTCCCCCAAAGGTAGAAATCTCTCATTGAGCGTAGCAATCCTGTTGGAAAATCTATTGAAGATCGGTGAGACACCTGAGAAGTCCCTCTGATGAGAATGACTTCCCAGCATGAAGAAGGATCACCATTGACATAATCCACCGATGGAAACCATCAACATAGGTAACACTATCAGCTCTCATGATTTCCTCATTTTTTATGGTTATTGCTATACCGATAAACTTCATTGACAAGACTTCTATTGATCATCCTTTGGATTATCACTCATTGTTGGTTGATCAAAAATAGCTCCGCTAATGGAAGATATCCTAGAAACTCCTTTGAGTTCTTGCACTGAAATATCCCTTGTATGAAAATGTCAATCATCGACATGACCTCCATGAAGCTTTGTTGATGACATTGCTTGTTCCATATCGCCCGCTTTAGAATTTGGCCTTAGTTTTGGAACAACTTGAAAAACCCTCCGTTGATTTTTCCATTGTTCCATTTGTTCCTTCAGGTTCCAAAAATCCCCTAGGAACCATATAATTCCTCCCCTCTTGGAAAAAGTGGACCTCATTGATGCTTTTCATTGGATGTCAAAAAATGGCCTTAGTTCCAGAAGTGCCTTCGAAACTTGAAGGCAGTTCCAGAACTACCCTCAAAGTTGTAAAGTCTTCCTCCTTAGCCACTTCTTCTCTTTTGTTTCCATATTGCAGGATTTTTCATTGGTTCTAGAACAAGTGTGATAACCAGACACTAGTTCTAGAACATCCTTCTAAACCTGAAAGTCTCAAAACTTAGCCACTTTTGCCTCTTTCCATGAATTTATCGGCAATACATTGGGAAAAATCCACCAAAAAAAATATCAGAAAGACTTCTTTCAATGCCACCTTACACATTATTCACCCAAAAGACCCATTGAAAATACCTACCCTGGTGGAAACCATCAGGGTAGATAGCACTATTGGAAGGCAAAAAATCCATATCCCCGACAAGCCAAGCTATGCAGATGAAAACTACGCTCCATGAAGACCAAACTCCTTATCTGTGAGACCCTCACTGATGAAAACCATCAGTGAGACATACACTATCAGAACCCACCTTGAGTTCCTTGTTGGGCTTCAAAATCCAAAAAGAGTTCTGAAAGTTCCACTGAAACCCAAAATCTTGAAAAGAGATAAAACTTTTTATCTTTTCCTCTTGACAAAAATGGGACTCGCCCTTGACCCTTTAGTTCTACCTTAACTGTCAGAACCTGACATTAGTTCTAGAACTGCTTCCAAAACTTGAAAAGCTGACAAACCCCTACTTTCTCTTAGTTCCATCCTCACATTCAGAACTCAAAAAGAGTTTTGGAACAACACCAAAAAATTGAAAGATTAAAGACTTAGCCACTTTATCCACTTTATCTCTTTTTGATGAACTCTATCGATGAGACTTCCTTGTTGGTTTGGCGATACCCACTATCCTTTGTATTACCACTTTCCTAATCCCATCAGAGTGATTCCTGTCAATGAAATTTGTTGGTGAGACTTACATTATTGGCTCACAACATTTCATCATTCCTGATAGTGTAAGTTATGTCGACAACACTTGTCAAGGTCATTTTGGTGATACCTAAATATGTATTGCTGAAACCTTTTGTTGATCATTGTGTAAAGACCTATATTGGAAAGAGTTACACCAATGAAATTCATCATTGTAACCAACACTATCAGATGCCCACAGTTTTCCATTTCTTACAGTGATGTCTATGCCAATAGAAAATTTTGGCAAGATCTCGATTCACTATACCAATATCTACATTTGAATCCCAAAGGACAAATTATTTGAATTGTCAAGGAAGCCTTCGACCAGTCTCATCGAAATTGAGCCTTTTGATCTTGTTGAAGCACTATAAGATCATATCGGTATAACCTAAAGAGTGTCATGCCGATAAGCTTGATCTGAAGGTTTTTTCTTGATTAGCTTTGCATATTGGCTCAAGTTTTCTCACTGGAACACTATGAAGGAAATAATGATATGGGGATCTGATGGGAAACCAAAATGGTCAACATTTACCATATGCCCATGACATAGAGAGGATCACAACCAAGTCATCCTCAATTATAAATTTAAGCAAGAACCCCCTGACATTGCACTTGTTTTAACACTCCCCTTCAACATCCATTTAGCTACAACTGATCTCCTCACCATATCTACAGTAAACCTAAAGGAGAAAAATTTCACAACTAATATAGTATTCATAGAAGAAATAATAAGGTCTACAACTAAGTCCAACAATATAACTGTAGTTCCTTCCTCTATTTGTAAGTACTCAGGGGTTAAATCTTGATCAATTTGTGCTCGATTCCTATTAGCATGTACATTTTTCCACCCATTAGGTCACGAGTTCTCCTTTGGAGGTGCATGCTCCAATTTATCAGTACCCTCAAGAGTGTTAGCATTGTAGCTTGGAATGGAGTCAACAACACCCTCATATTTTCCAAGTGTGTGTTCTCAGGTAGGGACCTCAATAAATGACACTTTTGAAGTATCTAGGGGAGGGTCCCCAAGTAGAGGGAAGAGCCACCACCCATTTTGGGTACCATGTGTAGGATTTCAGGGTTGAAAATCTAAAATTAATAGAGTAGGAAAGTTGCAGAGCTATCGAGCTAAACTTAGCTTTCCCAATAGGTGGACCTATTTACATGTTAACTTAACTTAGGTCTCAGGTTTATTTCTAGAAATTAGTTGTTAATAGGGACATGCATCTCATTTACTTCTTGTGTCCTTGATATTTAACACATTATTTAAGGTAGTTATCTTATGTTATAAGATTAAGACACATGTCAACATTTTGTTTAGTCCTGTCACTCACCTTGCCTATATAAACAAGGATAATGTGTACTCCATAACAATTCCAAGAAGTTGAAGAGATTGAGGACTAAGTGGATGCCCCCCATCTTGGTTAAAACTGAGCTTTGACGGTGCGGCCCGTAATGGGATGGCTGCGGGTGGTGAGATAATTAGGGATACAAAGGGTAGCATGGTGTTGGCTTACATGGGAAACTTTAATTCTACTTCTAGTAATGTTTCTGAGGTCCTAGCCCTCCTTTGGGGGCTTAAATATGCCCTCTCCATGGGTGCTGATAGACTTATTATGGAGGGAGACTCGAAGCTAATTATTGAAACCTTATAAGGAAACATGGATGCTAGTTGGAAAATAAGTAGTATCATCAAGGACGCTCGCCTTCTCTTAACCAAATTGGAGGACTCTGGGACCCAACATATATATTAGGAGGGGAACATTGTGGCTAACTATCTGGCTGTGGATGGGTGGGGAGGGTGGGAATGTGCTACTGGAGGGACTTGGCTCCTTTATTGGAAAATAATAAATCCCTAATTGGGAGAGAAAAACATACCCCTCTATGATGATGTGGATTCTTATGCTGTATTGGAGGATTGGCAGTTTTGACCAAGATGAGAGTAAGGCGGGAGATCCCACTAGTTTGAATTTAAATCTTATGATGGATGGTGCTAGAGTTACGGCTAATCGGGAGTCAAATCACCATAAAGCTTGGGTTAAAGTGGATTACCAAGGAATAAGAACTCTTAATTATGATGAGGACGTCAAGAGCCTTTGCGTTCTCAAGGCTTTTAATGTCATTAGTCACATCAAGTTTGATATGTTATCACACATCACTGCCTTTACAAATGAGAATCGAGAAATGATTACGAATTTTGGAGATCGGCAACTACAAGCCTTGTCACACGCGTGTCTTTACTGGCACAAATTTGTTTTGGGAAATGGGACTAGCGATAATAATAAATGTTGCATCTGGGTTTCCTTGGCTATTACTCAACACAGAATAGACAAGTTTTGTAAAAATCAGCATCTATTTGCTTCTCATTTCAACACCTTGGAGAATTCTGAGACTGGCTCTGAGATGGGGGGCGACATGGTTAGTTTTGAGCTTGATAAGATTAAAGATTTCATTCACAATAATTCGTGCGTTTGGGTGATTCTCGATGGAGGTTTTGTTCCCTATATGGAAGCCATGATAGGTTCGAACGAGAATCTTTCTCTCTAGTTTGTGAGTAGTTGGAATGATAAGAGAGTTACTATGGGAGGCATATCCTTTGAAATCAATGAGGAGGTGACTGCGGAGGCCACGAGGCTCGCCATTGAAGGCAGGAAGTGGAAAAAGATAACTAAGGTTACAGACGAAACCAACCTCAAATGTTTCTTCTGGAAGAATGAGGAGCTTGTGAAAACTCATGGCGGCTACAAGAGGGAGTCACTTCTAAAACCCTGGGACCAGGTGTGTCTTGTTATTATGAAATTATTGACTCTCAAAAGGAGATTTGGGGTGTTTTATTACTATCACTTTCCTCTATTGAATCACCTCCACCATTGGGACCTAATTTCATTACTCTTTTTTCTCCCCCATTCTCTTGAGGCCAATGTGTTAAAAATCAAAGATTGCCGCGAGAAAAATAAAAAATTTCACTATCTTGCAGTAAGGTCTCATCCTAAGATTGTTCAATTTTCACTTGGTTCTCTGCTCTCCTAGACTCATCATTGTCCAGGGTGTCCCCACCTCACCTAGCCAATCTACCAAACCTGCGCCTAGCAAGAGGGAGAATCCTTAAAAACCCAAGACCCCTTGTCATTCTTCCTCCACTTCCCCAATGGGCACTAAGTCTGGTCGGAAGAATAAAGGTGCCCTATCTAATACTCCAGCCGGAGTTTAAAAGGTTAAAATGGAAACTTACATAAACCTTGAGGAGTCTGATGCCGATTATTGTGATACCCCTCTGAGATCGCATAGGATTTCCACCGAACCCAGGAAGAAAGAGAAGGTTGTGAGGGAGAAATACATTGAGGATGAGGAGGCGGATTCTGACTCAGATTACAAGGGTTACTCAGGGAGCTCTATTAAGGGAAGGGAAACTAGCAGGGATCTGACCCACGTCTCTGAGAGTTTCAATACTAACACTATTGGCCCTAAGAATAAGGGTGGGGCTAAAAATACCTCTCCTGCTACCATATCCTCCTTGCACCGTAGAATGAAGGAAGGGAATAATGAGGCGGCTGAGAAAGTGGAAGGAATGGAGAACTTGTGTACGGGTTGCGCTGCCACTGGCGAGGAAGTTAAAAGGCTTAAGGAAGGATTAAATGTGTTAAAGGATAGTTTTACCGCACTGGACAAAGCTATAACAGGCTAGCGGAGTTCATTGTAAAGGTCATGCATTTGTCTGCTACCACCCTTTGCCTCCTGCAGCAGGCGAAGGAGAATGACGAGGGTAAAGCTAATGGGATGGAGAAGACGTTCCAGTTTCTAGCTAATGATTAGACTAGGTTACTCATGTCCCACCCCAACGGGAAATAACTCAGATCCCTATTGGGGTCATGTGATGAGCTGGGACTTTGGCTCCCACCACTGCTTTTTTGATTTTTGGGTTTATAACTCTGGTTTTAGCCCTCTGGGCTTGTTTATTTCTGTTGATACTTATGATGCTACTAATAGTTGGATCATAGCTCTGCGGACTCTTAGTACTATGATGGATAGCTTACTTACTTACTATATAGTAGTATGGTTTTACTGTTATGCTGGGGGGTAGTTTGTTTAATCTCTACGGATGTTTGATGTTTTTGGTATTAAAGGAAGGGATAGGATGATCATGTGTTGTTATTGTGTTGGGTTTGTTTATTGTATTGTTCATGTGCGGTAACTGATGTTGTTGAGGCTCTGCCTCTTGTTTCTTCTGGGTCAACCCCCTTGTTTTGGCTGCTGGTAATATCAAAAATAATATATCATAGATCGTAATATCAAGAAAGCTCATATCTTGCATACTCTCGTGTGAAAGGTCTTCCTTTTGTAGGCAATGTTGTATGTTGAGCTAATCTTAAGCTCCTAAATAATATATTTGAAAAATTAGTAATGAAAATATCCACGCATGCTCATTTGTGGAATTATTAATAAGTTTATGTCTAGAATTACATATGTAAACTATAAATTCTCCTATTTTGGACATAATCAAGAGTGATATGGACTTGGATTTGGTAGCTAAAATGGATGCAAAAGTGGCGCATACAAAGAAATTAGGTGGGCCAGAACTAGACACAAAATAAACTATTGTACTAGTAGAAATAGCTAGGTTGATTCAACTTGAAAATGGTGGTTTTGTAATTTAAAGAACAAAAGGACAACTTTCTCAAAGTGAGGCAAGGTACTAAACCATGGTAAATAACAATAAAGAGTCCTATGGGCTAACTTAGCAAATTCATCAAGGTTGGATAAATTGAGAGAAATCACATGAGTTGTGTTGAACCACCAAGCCATCATCAAAGTGCCATATATACCTATGTAATTTTAGGCACTTACAATTACACCAATTTATAGTTACAAATCTATTTGAAACACAAATTTATTCGGTGACAAAAAATAAAATGCATCATAACATTTTAAAGCAATTATATTGAAAAAAAAAACATGCATTCATATATCTTACCCCATTCTTCAATAATAAAGTTGAAATACTACTCTCGATCTAATTTGATTTCCAAAACTTATCATCTAATTTCCTACTCATAATTACATTTTTAACACACTTACTGTTTTAATTCAACTACTCCGAATTCATAGAAAGAAGACATCATTTTTTCTTTCTGAATAAAAATCTTTAGTTCGATTTCTATTATCTTTGAATATACTCGTCTAATAAGTCATGGACTTTATAAAATAACAATCTTTTTCCATATTTTATGTCCAATATTTTGACCTTCCTTCTTAATTAAATAAAATAAATTTAATTAATTAATAAAAATGGTCAAATATGCATGGAGAATGATGGATAGACGTCGCTCTCTGAAAGAGTTATTATGATATGACTACGTAAATACATTTCAAAATTTTCAACACTTCGCACGAGTGGTATGATCATTGTTAGATTCTTCGAATATCTATCACATCAGTCAATTAAAAAATGATGAAAATAAAAAGTTGTCCTTGAAGGAGACAATTAAGATTTGTCCGGGCCACATAAAGAAGTAGGAACATCATTCTCTCGGAAAGGTTAAAAAAATATTTAGTACTTTTTTCTGGAAAAAAAACAAATCTCCCAGGAAAACCAACACAAATGATAAATAAATCAGCACTTTTTTATTGCATAACTGATAATATTAATTACAATAATCAAATTTTATATAAAACCTTCTTCAAATTATTTTGTATTACACTGTATAGACTGTAATAGTGAAGGACGCTAAATTTTGTATGTCCCTGCATTTGGTAATTTCATATCTAAAAGACTATCCATATCCATCAGTGGTTGATCCTGCACAATACGTGGGAAATTATTAATTTACGGAGATTCCAGTACCATATAAGGCCATCATAATGCAAATGGTTCTATTTTTATAAAAAACCTAAAAATAAATGATAATTTAGTTTAATAATAAAGGTTATGTTAGAAATATTCAAATTATTTTGAGCTTAAATTCTCTATAATACTAAACAAAAAAAATAGTTTGATAAAAGAGTGGGGTTTGGTTTTAGAGGCTCATCAAAATATACTCCTGGAATCAAATACTGATTATGATATTTCTATCAGGATTCAAATGTGTGGATTTTGAGTAAAACTTATTGACCATGTTTCATGAGTAGTGGTTCACAACAACCCACCTCTCATGAGAATGAACTGGTACATAAAGCACAACACTTATCAATTGATGAGCCTAAGAGGTTCTATAATGAATGGTGAGAATAAGGTACTACATGTGTTGCTTGAGTTGGAGAAGTATAAGGATGGGTGACCTCTTAGTAACGCTAAGTACTTCACCTAAATGTAATGAGTGCTAAGTGTACAATTCATTCTCATGAGAGATGGGTTCTTGTGAATCACTACTTATGAAACATGGGTCAATGAGATTGATTAGAAAACTACAGAGTTGAATTCTCATAACAATATCACAATTTGAAGTGGTGGGATTCTGGTTCTCACTATTTCTTTTTTGTTTTTTGGTTTCAAAACTCTTTTCTCGGCCCTATGGGCTTGTTTAAAACTATTGATACTTGTGGTTGGTTTATAGTCCCGTGGGCTGATACTGTTGTAACTAGTAGTTTACTTTATTCTCGTAGTAGTAGGGTTAAAATTTCTTCTGCTTTATTGCCTGTTTACTTGTTTGTTTGGATGTTGTTTTTGGTATTAAGGGAAGGGATAGGATGATTATGTGTTGTTACTGTGTTGTTGGTGTGTTGTAATTGGTCCATTTAAAGCTTTGCCTCATGTTGTTAATATCAAAAACAATATCACAATTTGATTTGCTATGGGAAATATCTCTTACTTATCAAACAAAAGATTTTATTAGAAATAGAAGAATTATGAAACAATTGAAAACAAGTAACTTTGTAGAAAACGTGATCACTTATTCATCTGATCATTAAATAGATCAGATAATTACATAGAAATATCATCAAACAGAAAATGCCAGATGACATATATGCTTAGATCTATCAATTAATTTAGAACCTGCTAGATTTGTATTAGGACCTTAGTACACAAAAAGAATCTAGCTCCTATGGAATCGCCCTTGGCATCAGAAACTAATAAAAAATAGAGTACTGTATAATAATTGGGCCTGGCTGTGAAGCTCATTAACCATAATAGGGGACTCCATTAACACAATCAGAAATTCATAAGTATAATCGTCAAATAAAAATGGCTGACTTCAGGGGAATATCATTAAATAGGAAGTATGAGATTGCACAAATCTACCATTTGAATTAGAATCAGCCAATCTATAAAAGGCCCTTACTGCACATTGCGTACATAAAAGATGTAAGATATATGGAGTCCCCTGGCCCATCAAAAACTGAATATATTAGTGTACGCCTCTCTCTCCGGTTTCCCACAGCTTTCCAAGGGCAGGGGTTAGTAGCAAAGGTTCACAAGTGCATGCAAATCAAGTACGCAATAACTACTAAATGAATAACACAAACGTGAGCAATAAAATGTACAAACAACAAAAAGGAAGACAAACGAATGCAAACCCTTCGATGCTTGAAGCTTCTATTGTTTCTCTCTACTCCTTCCGAAACGCTGTTCTTGATGCTCAGTATTGG
>MU227120.1:2430348-2455771 GCA_018584345.1 Thuja plicata | reverse complement strand
CTAGGGAGACCCTGGATACATGAAATGCAAGCTGTACCTTCGATGTACCATCAATGCATCAAGTTCCCACACTAGGGAGAGGAAATCATCATAGAGGGAGATCCCAATCCTTTCCAATACTGTAATGCGGTCCAAATCAACACTGATAACCAAGTACCCTCAAACCAAGATGCCAACATCCCATCCTCTTCATATTCAAATCCTAAGGATGTCACACGAACAACAGGAAAGATAGCCATTAACCAAGACGCAAGTATCCCCTCCTCTTCAGATTCAAATCCTAAGGATGTCACATGGAAAGCGGGCAAAATATCCATCACCAATAAAGGCTGTGGTGAGTACAGATATGAAGAGGCTTTCACCATCACACACATGCCTCAGAGCCTAAGAGCTTATGGCATGCCACAACTTGTTATTATAATAGAAACTCTGCAGCCTGTTCCATTCAAATGTCCGCCCACAACCTTCGTCAAATGGGGAGACATAGCAGAAGAAAATCCATTTGAACAAGATATCAGTACATGGTTATACCAAGACCCACAAGAGACAATCTAACAAACCCTACCCTTGTCAAACTATGGTAATGGTTATACAATGTTACAAAGATTCAGGTATGATGGTACAACTAGCCTAGGGGAAAGACAACAAGGCATAATGAAATTGTTTCTCCCGCCAACACAGAGAAACTAGAGAGGGTTGGGCTATGGGAAACTAAGAATTGGTCCTATAATCCAAGATATCCAAGTTGATCAGAAACAAATAGCAGAGATGCACCGGGGGCACAACACAAAACATGTCTTGATAAGCAACATACTAGCACAGTTGTTGCCCGCTAAAGAGGGAACCACACAAACCTGAATAGACCTCCACATAGAAATCAATGATAATGAAGGAAGTGAGACATCTGACAAGCGTACTATCATGACTGACTCCCATGAGTATGAGTGGAGATCCCTTCACGACTTTGAACCGTCGATCCCAGATTATTCCCCTCGGTCATACACTATCATAAACCTAGAAGACTTATTTGACCAACTATCCATTACCGAACAACCCTACATAGATAAGCATGTCATTTATCATTCCTCAAGTGGTGCATCCACATCACAGTCCAATTTTGTAGGAACCATATCTGTAGTCCCTTTAAACCAACTAGAGTCAAACAACAATGAAAGTATTTGTCTTGTACACCCAGAGCTAATAGAGTGGGATCAACAAGGACCGCCTGATTTAGATGTCTTCAAGAATGATGAGGCTATTGTTGATTTCATGGGACTTAGGGAAGGCATGCAATTAGGAGACCACAAGGCAAGCTTCTCCCTTGACCTTGATAGAGTGGAATATTTTGGGGAGGCAACTCCTCTTTCCAGTCCACAAGAGAAAAAATAACAAAAAAATGATAAAAAGCTAAAACAAGACGTATCTTCTAGCGAAAACCTCACTGAGGCACTAGAAGATGGAAAGAAGGAACTCCTCCCCTTGACAGAGGAGAAATCAGCATTACTAGCAGAAGAAATAGAGGAATTCAATTTGGGATATGAAAAGAACCCAAAGAACATATACTTGGCAAAATCACTCACCCCTGAGGAGAGAGAACAGTTTATCAACTTCTTTAAAGCAAGGATGATCAATTTTGCATGGTCCTACTTGGATATGCTAGGGTTAGATCTAGAGCTAGTACTACACCATATCTCATTGCTACCCAATGCCAAACCTATCAAGAAGAAGCTGAGAAAGATGCATCCCCATGTTGCATTGCTAGTCAAGGCAGAGTTGAAAAAGATCCTAGATGCCAAGTTCATAAGACCAATACCATACACAGACTGGATATCTAACTTGGTGCCAGTTAAAAAGCATAGTGGTTAGATACAAATTTGCATAGACTTCAGAGATCTCAACATAGCTTGTCCCAAGGATGACTTTCCCTTACCCAACATTGATATGATAGTAGATCTAACCGTTGGACACCAAATGCTATCACTCATGGATGGATTTTCAGGGTATAATAAGATAAGGATCGCGCCAGAAGACCAACATAAAACAACTTTCACATGTCCTTGGGGCACTTACTATTGGTTTGTCATGTTGTTTGGTCTAAAAAATGTTGGCACATATCAAAGGGCTATGACAACTATATTTCTTGATCTCATCCACAAAACAATGGAAGACTATGCGGACGACATACTTGCCAAGTCAATGCTTTGGAAGAATCATCTACAAGTATTGGGACCAATATTTGACAGAATGCAGGAATTCAAGGTTCGTCTAAACCCAAAGAAATGTGCATTTGGTGTCATAACAGGAAAGCTACTGGGGTTCATGGTGTCACATAGAGGCATCGAAGATGACATGTAACTGATTGAATGTTTGATAATGTTAAGTTGAAGATGATGCAATACATTAAATCAGTTAATGGATTATATTTTCATTGATGTTAACTTGATATCATCTATATGGTCATGTACATAATGCCAAAGACTTTAGAGAATCAATGGAACAAAGATTATGCTTTCAACAATGCATAAAAGTCAAGTATTCACTAAGTGAAAGATAACACCGACAGAGTGCACACCATCGGTAAAGGCATAGAAAAAGTCACAGTGATGCTCAACGAGCAGAAGACAGTGTTTCCCGACGAAGAAAAATCCTATGATGCCCGATGGACAGAGATCCCGAAGCTAACTGGAGTTGCATCGACGGAACTGGCAGTTGTCACCGACGATGAATTGCATAGTTGACTGATAGAACAGATAGTTAAGAAAATGACAAAATATCTAGCTGGCAGAGCTTAAGGATAGAATTAACTAATTGTTTTATTCACCCAGAGTTAAGTAATTGATTTAAAGAAGATTTGTATAGTTGGCAAGAAGATAACTATGAGATAAATCAGGAGTTAAAGCCGTAAATCAGATTGGATGGATTATTTTTCACGCCAAGAATCAAGAATTAAGGAATATCATGTCTATATAAGAGACAAGCATAATTCATTTTCGCAAGAAATCAAATACACGGGGAGTGAATAGAAAAAGGTTGCTAAAGAGAAACTGATGAAGGATAACTTCATACAGTCCTGATCAATCAAGTTGAAGGAGAGCTAAGGAATTCTGCGGACACCAACGAATAGTGAAGCACAACATCACAAAGTAGAAAGTGTGGAGCACAAAAAATTAAATTGATACACTGAGCAGAGAGGTATTGTACTTGAATAGATCTAAAAACCTACAATTCAAGTTGCATTAGAAATAGGTCATAATGTTTCAGTTTAACCATTGAAGCATCAAGTCTCTTAACAGAGCAATACTTAACCGTCTTCTATAATTGAGGTATATCCTAACAGATTACCAAAAATGTTGATTCATGAAAGTAGCATTGAATTTGCATAAAGCCTATTGACAGCCTAAGAAGAAGGCTAATTCAAGGATGGTAGCAAGATTTGCCTAAAGCCTATTGACAGTCTAAGAAGGAGGCTGATTCAAGGATGGTAGCAAAATATATGCCAAATACTAAGTGAGAATCTAATGTATAAAATCCTCTAACAAGGTCGCACTTAACAGTGTTTTTGTAACCTTTAATAGGGTAAGCTCCTAACAGGGTTCACTTCAGAAGAGTTAAAATTTGGGGTACCAGTCCCAGTGGTTTTTTCCCTTAATAGGGTTTCCACGTTAAAATCCATGTCTTATGTGTGTATGGTTTATTACTTTACTGTTTTACATTTCACATATGCATTTCTGGATTGATTGGTATACTCTGCATATTTATTGAGTATCGATAAATAGTTTTACTACTTATCGGTTATCAAGGAGAATAAGGACAGACAAGGTAAACCGATAGACAGTCAAATATTATAAGTATTTCATGGCATGCATCTTGTAGGGAATTAATAATCTGAGATTTATTTGATTGGTGGTTAGTGATTAAAGGATAAATTTTTGAGGCCACTGATTCACCTCCCCTCTCAGTTATTACTAACAACTATGTGGACGACATACTAGCCAAGTCAATGCTTCACATGGATCATCTACAAGTATTGGGACCAATCTTTGATAGAATGCAGGAATTCAAGGTTCATCTAAACCCAAAGACGTGCATTCAGTGTCACAACAAGAAAGATAATGGGGTTCATAGTGTCACATAGAGGCATCGAAGTAGACCGAGAGAAAGTCAAAGCAATATTGGACATGCCTCCACCATCGAACCTGAGGCAACTAAGAGGGTTACAAGGAAGGCTCCAATCAATCAGGCACTTCATAGCTCAGCTAGCAGACAAGTGCCACCCATTCCAACATCTACTACACAAAGACATCAAATTTATATGGACAGAGCAATGCGAACATGCATTCCAAATATTCAAAGACTACCTCCTCAAGTCTCCTAGATTGGTGCCACTAGTCCAAGGTAGACCATTGCTTCTGTATATCTCAGCAAAGGAATCAACATTAGGTGTACTCCTGGCACAACATGATGACATAGGTAAAGAAAGGGCCATTTACTATCTAGGCAGAACATTGGTAGGATATGAACTCAACTATACGCCAATTAAAAAGTCATGCCTTGCAGTTTTCTTCGCTTCCCAAAAGCTGAGACATTATATGTTGAGTCACCAAACAAAGTTGATCGCACATGTCGATCCTTTAAAATACCTCCTAAGAAAAGCAGCACTCACCGGATGACTTGCAAAGTGGGTAATGATCTTAAGTGAGTTTGACATTGAGTACATAGATAGAAAGGCCATCAAAGGGAAAGTGATCGTGAATCAACTAGCAGAGGCACCCATTCAGGACCATCAACCTAGTATTTTTTAATTTCCTAATGAATCTATTATGACACTACAACCAGCGATCGAGGTATGGAAACTCTATTTTGATGGGTCATGCATGAACCATGGTGCATGGGCAGGGATAGTGCTTATCACTCTAGATTATGATACAATTCCAAAGTCTTTCAGACTCAACTTCCCATGCACAAACAACATAGCAGAATATGAGGCAGTGGTCATTGGTCTAAAGATAGAAATTCAATGGAGAATCAAGAACCTTAAGGTCTTTGGAGACTCACAGTTGGTCATCAGTCAAGTCAACAATGATTATACGACCAAAGATGAGAAGCTCATACCATACATAGCATATATGGAAACACTACGCACCAAGTTCCATTACATATTCTTCGAGAAAGTCCCACGAGCACAGAACAAAGTTGCAGATGCGATGGCTACCATAGCATCATTGATTGATATGCCACGCAAAAAAATAAGATTCAAATTTCTAGTAGAGAAAATCTTGGTGCCATCACATCAAGCATCCATCACAGAATCAGCATGCATCTTTGTTGGTCCTGAATCCCCATGGTACCAAGATGTATATAACTACCTCCAAAATAGTGTCTTACCTCCCAACTTGTCTAGAAACCAGAGAAAGTCACCCATCCACCAAGCCTCTAGGTATACCATCCCCTCAAATACTTTATATAGACAAAGTCTAGATGGAACGCTGCTACTATGTCTCACTTCCATGGAATCCTAGAGAGCTTTGCACGAGGTACATGAAGGAATTTTTGGAACCCACGGAGGTGGCAACAACTTAGCTAAGAAGATCATCTACAAGGGATACTATTGGCCCACAATAGAGACAGATGCACACAAACATGTACAAAGGTGTAGATAGTGTCAAATTCATGGAGACCTCATCCATGCACCAGTATAGGAACTAAATCCTATCACATCACCATTTCCATTTTCCATGTGGGGATTTGACCTAGTGGGCAAAATTATAGCTTCTTTAGCAAATGGACACAAATACATCATAGCAGCAATAGAGTACTTCACCAAGTGGGTGGAAGCAATTCCTCTCACTTACATAACTAAAAAGCAAATAGAAATGTTCATACTTAACCACATTATCTGTCAATACGGGATCCCTCAAACTATCCTGAAAGATCATGGTACACCTTTCCAAAACAAGGATGTTGAAGAGCTTTGTGAACAATTCCATATCAATCAAGGGTTCTCCTCATTTTATTATCCTCAAGGGAATGGCCAAGCCAAAGCTACAAACAAGACAATCTTGAAAATCTTGAAGAAAATAGTGAACGAATCAGGGCGAGACTAACATTTACAGCTTAGTCCTGCATTATGTGTATACAGAGCTAGTGTGAGAACACCTACATGAGCCACTCCTTTCTCTCTAGTCTATGGATCAGAGGTGGTATTACCCCTCAAAGTGGAAATCCCATCCCTAAGGATATCTTTGAAGAACCTGATTACAGATGAGGACTACAAAGTAGCAAGGCTTAGTGAACTAGAGTTACTAGATGAAAGAAGAGAACATGCCTTCAACCACTTACAAGGCTATCAAAATCTCCTTAGAAGAAACTATCACAAGAAGGTGAAGCCATGAAAATTTGAGGTAGGAGACTTTGTCCTTATGGAAAATCAAAAGAACCAAGCAGAAAGAGTCAAACCCAGAAAGTTTGAGCATAACTGGCAAAACCCATTTGTCATTATCAGCTCTACTCAGAGTGGGGAACTCATACTAGCGACACCAAAATGAGATCAGCTCCTCAGATACATCAACATCATGCACCTCAAGAGGTTCTACCCTTGAGGTCTCTATGGTTAAGGCACCTATCTACATATCCAAAAAATACCAAAAAAATTAGAAAATATAAAATGTTACCTTGGTGAAAACCTGGCAATCAGGCACCTTGGTGAAAAACCAAAAAAATCTAAAATAGCTAAAAAAGTAAAGAGAAACAAAATCACTCTCTCAGTGAAAACTTGGAAAACATGCGCTATTGAGTAGGTACCTTGGTAAAAACCTGGAAAACAGACGTCAAGTGTTCAAATCCAACTTCACCATCAATGAACTCCAAAAGCTTGAGCACACTTCAAATGCAAGACTGACTACCCAAGGTATATCCAGAAGCACATTCCCCTCTTAGCACCAAGCGCTTATCTATGGTTATTATTGGTCCACCAGACTGGGGGGCAATTCTAAATGGCTAGAAGAAATCCAAAAAATCAGAAAACACATAAAAAAATCCTAAAAAGATTAAAATGTCCTGAGAAAATCAATCTTCATCAAAAACAATAAAAAAATTGCAAAATCCCAAACAATAAAGCCAACTCAGTTATCAAGAGAGCAAAGGGAAATTGCACCCAGTCAATCAATGTCACAATCATGAGCTTTACGAATCAACATTGGGCTCATCTGACACAACTTTATCAATCTATCAAATCAATCAGCAAGCAACTGGGGACCAAGCCAATCTATCAATTGTCACAATCATGAGCTTTGCGAACCAACATGGGGCCCATCTGACACAGCTTGATCAACTGCCAACATGACCATAATCAATCAATCAAATCATATCAATCATCTTACACAGTGATGGATACGCTCAAACGAGACAGGTCAGTATTATATGAGCAATCTATTATTGAAACTAGACACACTCAAGCAATCAAACCAATCAAGCCTATCAAAGAGTCGATCCAATCAAGAGAATCCAACTACATCGAGGAACCATCCAAAAATGTTGACTAGGTCAATTGGTTGGTCAAATGTCAGTCTATATTTAGTGGTTATGTTCTTACGCTACTCTAGGATCCACCATGTGAGAAGAGTAGCTATGATAGATCATGACTTATTTTATTTGATTGTTGTCTGTTGAATGTTCACTTTGATTTCAGGGCCATGATGATTTAGGATAAATGTGGTAGGCGTTGTCACTTATCTGGTAGCCGCACAATTCCACGATTTGAGCTTAACCCTGGGAAAGAATTGGACATTCCTTCTCTTTTATTTGCTTGTTTGGTTTATAGAATCAAGAGCTCGCAATGCTATTCAGATGGAATCTAAGTGTGTTGGAGTTCTATCTTGGTTTCTATGGTCTTTCCCTTTGTGTTGCAATCAAGAGCTCACGATGCTATCTAGATGGACTCTAAGGGCATAGGAGTTCTATCTTGTTTGCTTTGGCTTTCCCTTTCAAAATCAAGAGCTTGCAGTGTTATCCAGATGGACTCTGGGTGCATAGGAGTTCTATCTTGATATCCTTGTTGCAATTTCTTTAGAGGACAAAGCGGTATCCAGATGGTCAATATCTGGGTGCTTTTGGCTCTCTTTCTTTTCAAATAGGAAACATAGTTGAACCCAGATAGTCAATATTTGGGTGACCTAGGCTATCTTTCTATTCAATCTCTCTACTCCTGCTATCAAGAGGTCATGGTGGTATCCAGGTGGTATGTGATCTGGATACATTGGACTCTCTTCAGAATTTTAGAAAATACAAAAAAAGATACAATGATGACAAATATTGGAAACAGGGGCAACGACTTGGGACACTCATCCTTTCTATCAATTCATATCGATCAAAAAAGAAAAAAATCCTTTCTATCATTCCATATCTATTAGATCAATCTCAGAGAACATCTATCCAAACTAACTTCTTTCTAACTAACACATGCATTATTCAGATATTTTGTGCATAGTAGATTTCATTCATTTATTTCTTAAAGAAAATCCAAAACATGAGCATAGTAGATCATATAATCAATGTATCCATCATCAATAACATCATAACTAACATAGGAATGCATTCATCATCATCATCTAGGGCCCGTTTGGTTGCACCCCATAACTGGGTTATGCCGCCCATAACCCGGTTATGGGGTGCAATTCCCTGTTTGGGAACCCTTTTACAAAATGCGAATGTGGATTTGCGTGACCCCATTTTGCCGAAAATATGGATGTCGGAATTCCACCTCAGGAGGTGGAATGAATTTGGAATCCACGGTTTTGTGCTCAAATAAGCCCATTTTAATCTTCCCGTCGGGCCCGGGCAACTCCACGTCCGTCTGCAGTCTGCTCTGAATATTGTTGAACCTTCAATATCGGTGAATATCGCTGAACCTGCTCTGAATATCGCTGACTATCGCGTGAACCAAATAGGGATTTTATGCATAACCAGGGTTTGGACAACCAAGGTTATGCATAACCAGGATATGTTGCATAACCAGGGTATTTTTAATTCCCCAACCAAACAGGCCCATAGTGATTCATATTTCAACAAATTAATGCTCATCTAATGCATTTTCTATGCTTAATTTGTTGAGGGGGCATATAGTCCACCTGCTATCACTGGGGCAAGCTGGCGCAAGATCAAAATCAAAGAATCTTTGACACACTATGACAAGTCACATCGCATCAAAGAGGGGAAAATGTAGACACCCAAAAAATGGATAGGCTTGTGACTTTACATTAAAAACACTAATTTTCATCTATTAATTAATGTTTTTTAATCATTAATTAATCATCTATTTTCCTCTAAATTCATTCCCCAAATCATCTAATCAAATTGCCAAAATTAATTAAATAATTAGTTTTATTTAATTAATTAACCTTAATTGATTAATTACCATTAATTAATTAATTAAATTCAATTTCATATAGTTTAAATTCAAATATTTAAACTTACTAATTAAATTCTTCCAATTAAATTAATTTAATTTCATCAAATAAAGCAATTCTAAATAATAAAAAATTCAATTATCTCACATGTTGAAACATTAATTAAATAAATGAATTAAATATTCATTTATCTTGAAAGAGATAACTCCAATCAGATCACATGGGTTACCCCACCCATCTCTCCAGCCCACATGGGTAACTTCACCCACCTCTCCAGTCCACATGGGTAACTTCACCCACCTATTTAGTTCAAAAAAGTAACTCACAATTAGCTCTTCAGTCAACCAAACTCTATCTCCTCTTTACCAATTGAAGAGGTGGAGTTTACTGATGGCTTCTACAGTTCCCTTTGATCTCAACCATTCATCTCCCTATCTTTGGGATTGATCTCAACCGTTCATCTCCCTATCTTTGGGATTGATCTCAACCTTTCATTTCATCCCCAATTCCTATATAATAAACCCTTCATAACCATTTGAAGGATCTGGGATTTCAAGCTCTCGTGCACCATTACTATGTCAGTTTGGTTCTAGCATTCAAGCCATCTTGCGATCACACACACATTTCAATTAGCAAATTCTCGATGCTTCTCACATCATAGACGCTGCCCACACTAATACTGAGCATCAAAAATTGTGTTTCAGAAGGAGTAGAGAGAGACAATAGAAACTTCAAGCGATTTGGGGTTTGCATTCATTTGTTTTCCTTTCTTTGCTTGTACATTTTATTGGTTATGCTTCAAGTTATTCATTTTAGTAGTATTTGTGTATTGGATTTATATCATTTGTAAAACCTTTGCTACTAACCCTCGCCTTTGGAAAGCTTGGGAACCACGAATCATAAAAAAAGGTGTATAGTGACTTATGCCAAATTTGATAATACAAAGAGATTGGAAAAGAAAAGAACAAGATGTAAACCTCCTGTTGCTGAGTAGTACAAGCTTAACTTTGATGGAGATATAAAACATGATAATGCTATGGGAGTGGGGTGATCAGAGACTCCAAAGTTGAGTTTATTATTTCTTTTACTGGGAATTTGAATGGCCACATTAGTAATCAAGCTGAATGTATGGTTTTATTCTTGAGGTTAAGACTGCACTTTCAATTGGTATTAAAAATATTGATATAGAAGGTGACTCCAAACTCATAATTGAAGCCACTACAGGGTCAATTAATACCATCTAGTTTGTGAAAGGAATTATAAAGGATATAATAACTCTTCTTTTGGGCTTTGACTCATTTACTATAAATCACCTTTATGGGAAAGGAAATAATGTAGCAAATGTGATGGTCGCAATGAGTCTATCTTTAGAGGTAATTAGATGTTGGAGAAATGAAGAACACTCCAATGACATGTGAAAATCCTTATTTTGGGCAAAAAATCATTTAACATAGTGGAAAATAGGGGCCAAGATTAAAGTTCTTTGGGGGTTATTACTAAGTGTAATTTTGTTAGTAAACAAGGGAAGAAGTGTGACTTTGAGAAGAAAAAAAAGGCAACCTTTGAGAAGTGGGATATAAAATTTAAATTGGATGAATATGGTTAACAGAGTGGAGAACCTAAATCTACCCACAAATTGTATCTCACATGGAGATAAGATGTGGAAACATGAAGGAACCATTACCATGTGAGGGAAATAAAATGCTTTCTCATTTTGGGATGACATCACCTTGGGGAAAGTATGAAGGATTTTGAAAAAATTTAAATATTATAGGCTTTATAAATATTTTATAATATGGGGTGCTTTTGTTAGTCGCTTTTGGCTCCTACATTGTAAGTGGGTTGTTGTGGCCTATTGTTCTCCAAGTGACCCTTTTGAGGAAGACTTGTAAGTTTGCTACTAGTTTGTCATTTGTGGCCTTGTTTTTAAAGAACCAACACATCTGTTGATGTGTTGTTGATGTTTTGACAGACTCTTGGTTGTGGTGGATTAAGGGTAATCCCCCTTGATAGGATGCTTTTTTAAATAAAAACATGTATATTATATACTATTATTATATATTAGAAATGAATGCAAAAATATCACCAAGTTTCTAAAATTTATAGTTAAAAAAAATTAAATTAATATGAATATATAATAAATAATATAGAAACATATGATTACGTAACAATATAATTTATCCATAACTTAATCTAAGCTCTGCAACTTTCCTGCTCTTTGGTTTTTCAAATTCTGAGCTCGTTGTCTATGGTGGTCACTGGGGAGAGCTTTGTCCCTCCTATCACCCCTCTATTCCCGGTCCTTTATCCTGGCATGCTGTTGGTCCTGACATTTACTGCTTGGGCTGGGGCCCCTATAACACGTGACCATGTGTTCTCTAAATCATCATCTAGCACCCTTGGGGTTGCTTAGGTGGTTTCCCCCACTAATAGTGGGCCTGGTGGGTAATCAAAACCTATAGAGGAATGTTCTCACACTTTTTTAGATCCCAAGTGTCGCCCCGATGGTGGGAACACTTTTTCCCCCCCGGATGGTGCCTGGAAATGCACTCTGGTGGGCCAGCATACTTTGGAGGTGGCGCATCCGAAACCCCAAATTATCCTGAGGGAGGATGACCCAAAAATATCCCTTCCAGATAGCATTGTGGATATTATTTTCTCTTCTCTTCACTTATTGTTGGTAGGGAGGTTTCTCGCATTCAGGACAATATGGTTCTTACTCAAAGGTCCTAATCCATTGCTACAAACATTAATGGTCAATACTCATATAAAACTAGAATATCCTCATAAGGGAATGCATAGGCTCACAAAACACTTACTATCACAAGAAAGAGACCTACTATGGCTCTCATAAATATCATGACAATCCAACAAGGTGATCTTTCCATATTAGCACTAAGGAGCTAATACCATCCTTTAGGAGCTTGACACAGGTTACAAATTAACAAGGAAAAAGAATGATGATTCCACCAAGGTAAGATGCATCTAATGCAATGTAACTAATCAATTTTTGAAAAGTGTTGTAAGATGGCTATAAGATACAATCGCTCTCTTAAGACTACAATGCATATTTCAATTGGGGACATAGGTCCTTGACCCAATTTGATCTACTATGAAGAAAGAAAGATCCTAATATTATAAATACATATGTTACATGATATATTATTTCAAATTATGCACAATATATTTAATTATAAATGAAAATACTATAAATTATTTCCTTATGTCATAATTAATCTTATCCTTTCACATATGATTAAGACACTCACACAATGTAGTATGCAATACTTAAACAAGACCTAATCCATAACATACAATTCCATCCATTAAATAAATAATAATATCATACCACTAGGGACATAAAGAATAGGGTCACTCAAAGAACATAAAATTCCTGAAGGAATAAGGATCTTGACACAAGGAGTCCCTCAAACTAGGAAACTCACACTACGGAGGGTCACATAAACTTTAAACAACAAAACTCATCAAATATCATGCTACGTCAAATGAGAAAACTCAAACATGATCACCAAGCATCTACAAACCATACAAGGGACACACCAATCAAGCTAACTACTAACTCACAACAAAACACTCACATAGACAATCACCAACATTATGATTAACAATTGTAACTAGAGATCTCATTGTGTTACCACGGGTTCTAGCAACTAATTGGGCCTATACAAAGGTAGCTGCAATACAAAGTTTCTCAAATATAAAAGAATTACGTGTCTATGGTTTTGTTTCAAGTTTAACAACCAGACACCTAATGGACGTACAAAATTCCCAAAGTTCCTAGTGTAGAAACTCAGGCTATGATACCAGATATAATGCCCCACTAGGGAACCCAGGAGAAATTAATCTAAAGCATGGTTCTAAATTTACAGAATGATTTTTTTTAAGAGTTTACAATTGATAAAGAATAACAATGCAAAAATAATATAACATAAGACAATACATACACATAAATTTAACTCATTATAGATTACAAATCCCGAGGGTTCCATGACGCAGAATTACATAAGTTAACTAATCTACTAAATACAATTAACAATATACAATCTCCATAATACAAAATAATAAAAAGTACATCACATAAATGAAACCTAGATACAACTGATACCATAAGGTCTACATAATGAACCAACATCCATTGCATAAGTCACAAGGTATGTGATAAAACCAAGTATAAAGTTTAATACAATATCCAAGAATGTCACAACTAATATATGTGTGTGTGAATTATGTACCTGCAAACTGCAACACAACACTTCAATATGTCATTGCATCAATGGTTAGAAATATGGAAATCAATTGAAAATCATAATGAAACCATTGAAATCAACATATTGCTTCATATCTAAGAAGAGTATGATTTAAGCTATATTTGCCCTCAGATTATACATTAAATCAGTGACACATTCAGTCCTAGAATGAAATATTTATTGAGAATTGAAGCTAACTATCATGCAATTCATGCTTAGAAATGATGCAAAGATTCATTTAAGCATAAATGAAATTTATCTAATTAGATATTGAAATCATGAAACAAAATGACATCATAAGGATTCAGTTAGAATTCTAAAATTGTGTCCCTATTGAGCTCAAAATTCGATCCTTTTATGGAAGAATTTGAGAAATGAGTGGTTGAGATCAACTTGTGAGGAGAGGTGAGGATTGAATCTTTGGTGATCCATGTGAGTGAACTCTCATTGGTTCATGGATTGACTTTCCATATGCAAGTGATGAGTTGTATTTCAAGATTTTATTTAATTTCTTTTAATTAATTACTTTAGCCAAGGATTTAATTGGGTTGATTTGATTTAATAGGCCAAGGTAATTAATGTAAGTTAGTGATGAAATCACTTTGATTTTAGGAGGTTAAATTGATTTTTGATGAATTATGTCAATAATCAAATAGTTGGATTGACATAATTAGGGGTATGATCACATTTAGGACAAATAGGGTCTCTAGTTAGAGTAGACCAAATTAGGGTGGTTACATTTGCCCCTCTTTGAATTGATGTGTGAGCAGCGCATTGATTCAAATAATGTCTGATGTTGACTTCAAAAAGTTTAAGAATTCTGTACTTGATTGAATGAAATATAGCTAATGAGATCAGTCTCGAACTTGATTGAACTAACCATTGACTATTTGAGATTTTGTGGACTCGAGGCTTAGAGTGAACCAGTGACATCCAGTACGACATCAACACCTCCTGAGATTTTTTGACCTCTTTTGATTGTTAGTGGTATCAGATACACACATTTTTCTCATTTTTTATTATAATTTATATGTTTTTTTATTTATTTTAGTTAGTTATTTGCTTTAAATAGTGTTTAGTTTGTAGAAATGTTAGAAAATCTTAGTTGAATTTTAGAATATGTTAGAAAATTACTAGCATGTTAGAAAATCATAGTAGAATGTTAGAATATGTTAGACAATTGTAGTAGTATTGTTAGAAAATCATAGTAGAATGCTAGAAAATGTTAGAAAACATTAAAAAACCGTAGAATAAATGTTAGTATATATTATAAAACATTAGAAAATTGTAACTTAGTATACATTAGAAAATATTAGAAAATTGTAACTTAGTATACATTAGAAAATATTCAAAAATTGTAACTTAGTATACATTAGAAAATATTCAAAAATTGTAACTTGGTATACATTAGAAAATATTAGAAAACCGTAATAGAATGTTAGCATTTATGTTATTAAATTGTAACTTAGTATGTTAGAAAATGTCAGAAAATGATAGAAAACCGTAGTAGAATGTTAGGAAATGCTAGAAAATATTTACAAAACATTAGAAACTGTAGTAGAAATGTTAGAAAATGTTAGAAAACATTAAGATCTTATAGAAATTATTAAAAATAATTTTTTTTAAATTGCTTTTAAAGTTAGTAAATATTAGGAATCTCTCTCTCTCTCTCTCTCTCTCTCTCTCTCTCTCTCTCTCTGTACATATGTTTTAGAGTTACATATATATATGGTATTCATGTAGAGTTAGATGATAAAATATTATCCTAGGAGGACCGAGAGCCTTAGTACATCCTATTACCCTTTAAGACACTTAGAGGACCCCTTAAAACCTAATAAGACTAGACTTACGACCTAATATGACCTATTCAAACCAATTAGTACATCCTAGGACCCTTAAGACCTAATAAGACCACTTACTTGACCTAATAGGACCTAATATATACCCATTAGTACATCCAAGGACCCTTTAGGACTATTAGTACACCCTAGGTTCCTTTAGGATCCCTATTGTGACATAAAACTCTTTAAGAACCCTTAGGATCCTTAAGACCTATAATAAGACCACTTAAGACCTAATGGGACCCCTTAAGACCTAATAAGATCATACTTAAGACTTAATAGGACTAATATGACCTATTCAAACCAATTAGTACATCCTAGGACCCTTAAGACCTAATAAGACCACTTACTTGACCTAATAGGACCTATTAATACCAATTAGTATATCTAAGGACCCTTTAGGACTATTAGTACACCCTAGGTTCCTTTAGGATCCGTACTGTGACATAAAACTCTTTAGGAACCCTCGGGATCCTTAATACCTAGAATATGACCACTTAATACCTATTAGGACCCCTTAAGACCTAATAAGATTGGACTTAATAAGGTTAGTATTGTAAATTTAAGTATAATTTCATATATTCATATATTTGTTTCCATTTTACACACAGTTATAACATGTAATCATGTACTTAATTGTTAACACTTAGCTTTCATATGTTACATCTAGATGGCCACTCAGGATGTACTAGCCCATGATGTACTAGCTAAGGATGCACCTCACACTCATGATTTGGTGACTAGTTTTTAGACAGCTCAGGTAGAGATCGATCGACTTAGAGAGTCCATCTGTACATTTGATCCAAGTGGCATATACAGAGATATTTGTATCACTGTATTGAAGAGTTTGGAGGATATGACTGCTAGATTGAGATCCCACTCTTCTTTCACACCACAGTTTGTTGAAAGTATTTTTTGAGAGTTCAGAGCTGAGGTATCAGGTGATGTTTCCTTGGAGATGGTCCAGAGTCGTGTCCCCAAGGAAATCATCAAATAAGAGGTTTTCCCATTTTATGAGGGGAAGCCCAAGGTGAGGGCATATCAGGTTACACAGTGTGAGATTCTTCATATCAGATATATGATATACCCTCATTTTCTTGGAGCACATGGTTGTTATCCTAATAACGACCAAATTCCATCATATTTTGCATAACAGTTGTACACTGAGTTCCGTTTCAGACTCAGGGTCAACTATTTAGATCTTCTCAGATATTACGGTTAGGGGCACGGTAGAGTTGCAGACCATGATCAATATCGTAGGGCTGATTGAGTTTTACCTACTCATAGAGAGTTGGTTGGGCAGAGAAATCTGACAGTGGCACCAGTGATGGCTACTACTGCAGATAGAGTGGTCATTGCTTCCTAGAGGGGAGTAGTGGACATGATAGGAGAGATTGCTTCTGCAGCCACCTCGATCACATTGAATCCTATGGACAGATATATTTTGACTAGACTGAGTTGCATTAGATTATCTTCTAAGGCTTCATCTAGTACTGCTACACGGGTCAGTGATGAGGCATATAGAGTTGCAGGTTTGTGCCTCCACCTGCAGAGATACGAGCGCTTTCCAGCCATCATAGTCATTTGGATGTGGAGCTTTACTTTTTGGAGGATCTCCTGTAGTCACATTGTTATATTGTAAACATGCAGAGAATCCCAGTACATTCAATCAGAGATGTCATCAGACTTGCACGAGGTCCTATAGTTGCACCAACATAGGACACACCATCTAGTCAGGCACATCATAGTTCACAGCACTCTATAGAGCGCTCTGCACCATCTAGTCAGGCACAACATAGTTCACAGCACTCTGCACCCACAGATAAGTCCACAACTATAGAGCTAGGTATACAGGTTGGAGATGTATGCATCACAACTGAGGGCCTAGACACATTTGATGAGAAATTGCGCGGGTTGAGTCAGGTGGACACTAGCAGTGATGTTGGATCATTTATGGATTTATTATTGTGTCCTGGTGGTTCAAGCTCTACAACACTCCCCTCCCAGCTACACAGACCCCTACACTCTTCATTACTAGAGATGTTCAGGACTGGAGGTGTTGTGGGTGATGTTGTTTCAGTTGATGATATGATGGTGCAACGCGCTGATGATCCTCTTGGTCTTGAGACCAAGGTATATAAATTTTTCTTTGAGTCATTCTTGATGATGTGTCATTCTCATTTGGTGTGAAATGTGTCTTGCACCATTCAACAACATCATGTGCATTTTTTATATGAACTCCCTTATAATTCATTTGATACTTTCGTAGAGCATGTTTGATGCAAGCTCCAACACCATCATGTTCACCTTTTCCATGTCCACTCTCAAAGAAACTCCAGACATGTGGTATTTTTTCATTACAATGATATCTACATAGTGCATAAAATGGTCTAGATGATTTGAATTGTGCAGCGCATCTGTCTGACCAAACATAATGTTTATCAATTTTTATACCTCTTTCTTTCAAATTTACAAAAAACATCTTTAAGCAGTGTTCTACATAATGAATGTCATGCTCTCTATCATCACTTATATAAAAACGATATTCCTTCTTGATGCCCCATGCTTCAAATGTTCTCTGAATACCATCCAAATCTAATTGTGCATGTCGATAACACACATGTACCATAAGAGTAATTTTCTCTGAAAAATAGTATTCCGATTGAATTGCCTTTTGATGAACAAAGGAATAGTTTTCTACAAAATCAACAACTGATACAATAGTTCCAAGAGGGAAATTGTCTCTTAGTGTTTGGAATTGTTGTGCTTGCCACTTTGCAAAAAAAGAACGATGAATGTAGGGTTGAATCAATTTTTTAAATTTGTCCATAAATACTCAAACATTTATCTCCTCTTCAACATATTCTAACCTTTTGAATTCTTTCCCAAATTTTGTTTCATTCTTTACATATTTGTAACTCTTGCGATTTACCATCTTTGTTACATCAATGTTTTCATTTTTCAAAGGAAAAAGAGTCAAATCAGCACATGTTTGACATATTCCTTTTATGCAATTTATTTGTCCAGCTGCATCATCTCTTTTGTCACATAAAATGGATGAGATGAACTCACTTCGTCTACTAGGAGGAGCATTTTCAAAATCATAAGTGTCTTCTACAAACTTTCAAAAAACCTGATAGTGGAGATCAAATTCAATATGATAATAACAACAAGAAGTTTCAAACACTTTGTTTGTCCTGATATAATATGGCTTCAATATTTCAAAAAATGTTTGCCCAATCTTTATATTAGGATATGAACTACAAAATGACACATACATTTCTTGTTGTGGTGTGTCCAACCAAGGTTTCGTATGATATTCATATTGATTAGCTAAAATTATGTGTCTGATAGCATCTCTACTGTTTGATGAAGGATGTGTATTATCATTCCAAAATAATGTGACCAAATTCTTGATTCCTCCATCAACCCTGCCAGAACGAGGATCTCTACACATGATTGCCCAATTGCCTTCCAAGGTGCTATCATCCAAAAGCATTCTCCTAATAACATATCATGATATTGTTTTCCTACAATGGATGCCAACATAACTTTTCTTCTAATGGTCTTATCTTTAGTTTGAGATCACTTCCCTACCTGGTTCAAACATTTCCTAAGATTTTCAATCATATCAGTTTGCATGTCAACAAATTTTCTCTTCTTTGATGTTGCGTCTATACCCAATAATTTTAATGCCCCTTCCAAATTTTTTTTTATACGTACAACTGAAAGAAATTGGGCTTGTTCAAGTGTTTCTAAATTATCAAATATAGCCAATATTTCCCTTTCTATCATATTCATTGACCTCTTCTTAGCAAGACTTAAGAGTTGAACATTAGCAAGTGATCTCAAATTCTCCACATCCATTGTAAGTAAATGATCTAAGTTTCTATAATTAATATTTCTCTTTATAGTTTGAGCTAAATTTATAAGTTCATCCGTACCAGTAGGAGCACATGATCGTGAACCTTCTCCAACATCAATTGATTGAGCTTCATAGGGAGTGATCCTGACCCTTCTTCAATGTGTGATTCTTTGACTTGACTTGACCCTCCTACTTTAGCTTGTCCTTCACCTTCTTTATTTTTATGATAATATGCCAATGCAGCTTCATGATTTCTTTGTTCAGTACCAGGTGACCTTTTTTTTATAGAAGATTTACTTTGTATTCCCTTCTTGTTCCCCATTTATTCTCTTCAAAAAATGTCTTCCAAAAGATTAGCAATAAAAATTCCTTTCTTCAAAAAAATACTTTGATCTAATATTTCTCGTCTCCAAAATTATGCCTTCGAAAAAAATAGAAATAAAAATTCTTCTCCAAAAAATGCCTTTGTAAAAATTGATCAATAATATAAAAAGTGAATTAACTTATTGCAATTCGGTTAAAAACTAAAAAGAAAAAAATTTACTTTTATACCATTCTAAATTTAAAAGTAAAAACAAATTCAAAATTGTTGACTCAGTTCGCGCGAAGTAGCCTAGGTAAAATTTCGGCGGGGTGTTTCTCTCTGGAATTTTTACATATGAGTCTTCATGCGAAGACATTCAGACCCCTTTGCGTGAAGACCCTTAAAATGAAAATTTTCCCTTAGAAGAAAAGAAAACTCCAAAAAAATGGCCTTTCAAGGCCTGGGACAAGGACCAAACCATATGCTTTTCTGAAACACATGATGCCAAATTATTCTATTTGGAGCAAGCTTTTAATGAATATAATTTTAAGGCATATTGAGTTCATTGTCACTTTCAAATATTAATTTAACTAAACATAGGTTGTTTGGTCATTCAACAACCTGTCTCTTCAAGGCTTCGGGAAAAATAGTAAATTACAAAAAAGAAATTATGAAAAATATGTAGGAAAAGAGTATTTGTGTTACCTTTCTAAAAAAAATAAAAATTGATATATAGAAATCAACTTAGAGCGATCCAAGTGACCTTATGTCTAAATTACAGTTACTATCACTTTAGAACTTAATAAACTATGAAATATTGACCCAAAATGAATGAAACCAATTGCATCCTTTAGATATTGAAGTTACAAATATAATATCAAAAGAAATACATCATTATCATATTTAAAAAAAAAAGTTATGGTAATCCAAGTGACAGTCACTTCTTAAAAACATAGTTTTTTCACACAAACCACTTTTCGAAGGAGAAGGAAAAATGAATTTAATTGAATTTTAAATTTAAAAATATATATATATATTTAGAAACTAGAAATAAAGTTCTAAAATACTGTAGTTTACATCATCTTCAAATTCCTAATAGTTTTGCGGCAACAAGTGTTCGAAAGTGAATTTTTTTCTCAAAATGTTGATCTATGTGTCATAGTTGGCCAAAAAGTGGGACACACTATTGTGGGACCACCCCATTACGAGATCAGGAGATAACTAAAAGTGCCAAGACTTGACCACGTTGTCAGATCACTGAATGCTAGTGACTAACCGTCGTGCATTAGGAGATTAGGAGATAAGAGACAAGGCAATAAAGCACATGACAAAAATAAGAACTTAAGTGGCATGAAAAGTAACTTAAAATTAGAATGGGCCACCAAAGAACTAGGGTTTAAGGGATTTTCATAGGGTTTTCAAGAAATGAAGGGGTTCAAACCAGGCCTAAAAAATATGCAGAGAACAAGGCAAAGACCAGGAACTTGACAAAAATTATACAAGCTGGGCTCTACCCTTGTGGGAGCCTCATTTACTCCACTTGTATCCAAAATTGGACAAATTGGGAAATTTTGGGTAACTGTTGCACACCTTCCAAAGACCCTATGTGACCACTGGGAGAATCTATTTCCATAGCTGTCTAATAAAAACATGTTTAAAAAGGAAGAGCGACCATGGTTCTATGAAGACGGGAAGGGACTCAGGGAAAATCTAATTAACCAAAATAAGAGACATAATCTGAGATGCCTCTGTGGCAAATGGACAATGTAATAATAGATAATTAATGCTTCCAATTTATTTTGTAACATAGGGAAACCTGTTGACAAATTGGAAACTCTTTTTTTATCAAATTATACAATGTAAGAATTTTGTTGTGGGCCGCCAACCACCATAATCTATTTATTTTTGGAAAGGGTTTCAGAATCCAAATTCCTCTCCAATTAAACTAAGCAAGGTGGTGAGGGGCCAAACATAACAAGAAATAGGATAATCTAATAGAGATTTCACCTGAAGGAGAGGCTCTATACACCAAGTCATCTTGTGAATTTTGATTAAACAAAGAGCACTCACCCAAGATGGATACAATATCCCTGATCTTATTATCCCACTAAGGCTACCATCTAAAATCCCTCAGTTTGTTTGTTATAATCCTATCTTTTAAGTTAACCCAAGAAGGGCGTCCCCTATTACAGACAATGTAGTCATGGAATTTCTCACCAATAACTATAATGTAGGAATTTTTGAACCCCTCCACATCGTCCAATGAAAAAAAAGTCTTATCACCTCTCCAAACCTCATTCCAGAAGTGGGTGTGATTTCAATTACCAACTATTTTACCCACTCCCCTTCTCAATATCTCCCTAAAGTTCAATAAATTATTTTAAATGATTGATCAATTAGGGAGACCATCACTAAAAATAATAGCTAAGGGATCATTTCTACTTAGGTACTTGGCTTTCACAATAGATACCTAATCCTTAGAGTCTTTTAAAAGATGCCAACCTATCTTGGATAAAAGAGATTTGTTGAATATCTTAAGCTTTCTGATTCGAAGGCCACCTCTTTCTTTTGGAAGGTAAACCATCTCCTAGCTAACGAGAGAGAGAGAGAGAGAGAGAGAGAGAGAGAGAGAGAGAGAGATTAGCTTTTTCTTCAGCTCCCATCCACAAAATTTCCATTGGATTTTCTCACTTAGGTCAACCATAGTAGCAAGCATTCAAAAAAAAGGATAAATAATAAATAGGTATATTTTGGAGAGAAGCTTTAAGTAATTGGATTTTTCCAGCTTCTATAATACCATTCTAGAAGGTATTGTTATGGGAGTTGAATATTAGTGAGAGGCTAAGATAGGCAATAGGGAGAGAATCTATCTGAAAACTAATGATATGCTTGACTTTATTTGCAAGGCTAGGATCAATGTTAAGGAAATATAACTTACTTTTAGAGTAATTAATAAAATGACCAGAGGCCTTAGCATAGTCATTGAGAATCCTCTTCCACTATTTAGCTTTAATAATAAATACATCCCAAAAGAAGATTGTGTCATCCACAAAGTGCTGGTGAGTTTTCACAGGTAGGGAGGAAGCAACTTTAACACCTTTTAGAATGCCATAGTCATGAAGTCTTATACATTTTCTCCCCAGAGCTTCAAAAATGAGAATGAAAAGGTAGGAAGATAAAGGGTCACCTTTCCTTAGAACCCTGTCACAAGAAAAATAACCTTTAGGAGATTTGTTCACCAAAACATAAATAAATGGAGTGGAGTAGCAAGCTCCAAAATTTTCAAAAATATCCCTCTAAACCCAAACTAATTGAGGATATCAGTCATGAAAGGTCATGAAACCCAATAATAAGCCTTGGATATATCAATTTTTAAGAGCATCCTTGGCTTCTTGCTAAAGTGCATTGAATGAATCAGTTCATGAGTGGTAAAAAAAACATTCATTATGTGTCTTCCCTAAATAAACTCCTTTTGGTTCTGAGAGACCAACTTATCCAAAACAAGTTTGAGTATGAAAACCACCATCTTGGACATGATTTTGTATATTGTATTATAGAGGCTGATAGGGAAAAAATCATGCATAGTAGAAGTATCATCATTTTAGGGATCAAGGTAATGAAAGTAGCATTAATCTAGTTAAGGATTTTTCCTGATCTGAAAAAATATCTAACCATTTTTAAGATGTCCTCAGCCACAATGTCCCAATGAACCTAGAAAAAATCTAGAGGAAAACCATCTAGGCCTAGTTTCTTAAAAGCCCCAAAGGAGAACAATGCCTTTTTTACTTCATCCATAGTAACTGATTTTACCATTTCTTTCAAGTCATCTTCAGTGATTAGACTGGGGATATCCTCCAAGATCTTATCCATTTTAACCTTGTCCACTTGAATTTTATGATTAAGGTAGGAGAAGAAGGAAACAATCTCAAAAGCTATGTCCTCCTCCTTAGTCAGAACAAAAACATCATTTGTTATCATCTTTCTTATTCTATTTCTTGATCTATGTTTCATAATGGATTGGTGGAATAATTTAGTATTTTTGTTGCCTTACTTTAGCCATTGAATCCTTGACTTTTGTTTCTAGATAATCTCCTCTTCTTTTGCAATTTTAAACCATTGGGCTCTTAGGTCTCTTTCTTTGTCATATATTTTATCATCCATCTATCCCCTTTCTAGCTGCGAGTGGATATCTTTTAATTCTAGGGCTAGATATTTTTTCTTTTGAAAGATGTTCCCAAAAGAGATTTTGTTCCATCCTTTGACCATGTATTTTACCTTTTTAAGCTTTTAAGAGACAAAAAACATAGGATTCCCCTAAATGGGAGAGTTCCACCAATCAACAATTAATTTTTTTGGAATTAGGATGGAATGACTACATAATTTTGAACCTAAAAGGGAAGGGGCCTATATTAGAATTGTTATCCCAGTTTAGAAGCATAACATTATTGTTTAAACCGGTTCTAGGAAGAGCCTTAAGAGAAAGTTGAGGAAGGATGTTCCAATTACTAGAAATAAGTCATCTATCTAGTTTAACTTGTATCAAATTATCTCCTCTTCTTCTATTACTCTAGGTGAATTTAGCACCTTTTCAATCATAATCAATCAACTCAAAAATATAAAATAAATAAAAAAGATCTACCATACTTTCATAATAATCCTCTTGACCTCCAATGTTTATAGAGGGAAAAAGGGGAGATTTAAAATCTCCACCAATCATCCAATAATCCATACTATGATTCTTGATCATGTTAGCTAGGTCATTCCACATAACAAATCTACTACTTATGGTGTTAGGAGCATAAAAATTGATCATATTCCAATTGACAACATAATATAACTCCTCCATTTGAAACATTATACTATTTCTATTTTTTGGAAATAAGAGTCCCCTTGAGTTTCCTAGGGTTACAAAGAATAGCCAATCCTCTAGAAGTCCCGTCAACATTAGAATGTTGTTTGAAAGGGCTATTTAGCCCTCTAATATTCCAAGAAAGAATCTTCATTATAAAGTCAAACATACTTGAGATCATGACTCAGGAACAATAGATCATTTCTTCTTATTCTTAACCCCCGATACATTATCAAAGGGCCCGTTTGGTTGCACCCCATAAATGGGTTATGCCGCCCATAACCCGGTTATGGGGTGCAATTCTCTGTTTGGATGCCCTTTTTGAAAATGGGAATGTGGATTTGTATGACCCCATTTTTCCAAAAACGTGGATTTCGCAATTCCACCTCAGGAGGTGGAATGAATTTCGAATCCACGGTTATATGCGTAAAATAAACAAAATTGTATGTCCCCGTCGGGTCCGGGCAACTCCACGTTTTGGGATTTAAACCCCATTTTAATCGGCGGTGATATCTGCGTTTTTTCTCTGCTGCGTGTTAATAGGGTTTGGCACGTCTGGAGATATCAACGTTTTTGCTCTGCTGCGTGTTAATAGGGTTTGGCACTTCCGGCTGTGTAGCGACGCTCGAGCTGGTACTCTCTCTGAAACTGCTCTGGGTTTTGAAGATTTAAGCGTCTCATACATTTCAACCCTTAGGTTTCTTGCTTTCACTTGATTTCCTTTGTTTTAACAAAATTTTTAAGGGTAAATGTTGTCCTCGCTCTAGACTAGTCACTCTTCCTACTGGCTGGTAATAGGTTTCTGATAATGGGTTTCACGCATGCTGATTTTAGTTATGGAATAATCTTAGATAACTTCATTTTGTCAATCCATGATAACAATGAAGATTCT
>MU227120.1:2354775-2371151 GCA_018584345.1 Thuja plicata | reverse complement strand
TTGGTCAATTGAGGATTATTTTCATGACATGAGGGTGAGTATTGTAGCTGTCTATAATAACTTGACATTTTCTATGCATGTAGTAAGCTGGAAAACTGAATATAAAATATTTTGAAAAAATAAACCATCAATGAATCTGCTTGAAACCAGTAGAAAATGACCTCAGAGTCGCCAGATGTGCTTTTTTCTTGCCTCCAAAGGTAGAAATTACTACTGTCCACACCAAACAGTAGCAGAATGTCTTCTCAAAAGAGCTCAGAAACAACTCTTTAGTCCCACCGGGCGTGCCAAAAACTGTTGTCTACCAAAATTGCACCCTGCTAGATAACCATAATCTAGCCTTTTGGAGAAACATGGAAACATTCCAAGTTTGTGGGTAAACTATGGCTGGAATGAATCTCCAGGTCCTAGGCCAGCTTCCTATATGATGATCACCTGTTTGCCTTTTTAAAGACTGAAAACTGATGGGGGAAAAGGGATAGAAGGATTGCATGAAAATGTAAATAGCTGAAATGAAACCTAAACTAAGGTGATCCACCAAATTTGACATGAAAACATAATACACACAGGATTAAGCCCTGGGTCAACTAATTGAATTGGAGGTAAAACACAAATATCTTGTATAGGCATGCATTAATATTTCATAACAAGGTCATGATTAAACTTGTTAAGAGGAAAGACTTCATAGTTAACAGCTCAAACTAAGATACTAGTTACAACCTGCAAGCAAACATACTCTTCTGCAAGTAGATGCTACAAAGGGACATGATTAAAAGGAAATAAAATCATTCACAATTAATCCATCAACCATCTACAATGCATACAAACAAGCAGAAAAGAGACAAGGCTGACACAATTCAATAAATTGGTTCCAAGAACTTCAAACTCTGCATATTATTTCTCACAATGAGTTACAGACTTCTGCAAAAATACATCAAGGACACAGAAAATGTCACAAGCATGCCTCCCTACATAATCAGAACTTTTTTTTACAAATGAGTTCTCAACTCATACTTATACAACTTCACTCAACCATATCATTTATGAGGGTCAAAATATCAGGGGTCGGATGCAAAGAAAAAGGCCTATTTTGGACCTCCAAACAAGTGAAAAAGGTGTGAAAGAGGCTGCAAAAGTCATGCCTTATCAATTTGGTCATAATGGCTACTTATAAAGGCATTATTATCTCTCTAGAAGAGTCACAAAAGTCTCTGATTTACAATAACTTTTCTGCAGACCCAAAAATGCATTTTCTGACCTTTTAAAATCTGATCTTTCCATCTGTAAAAATATCTGATTTCCAGCGTTTGAAAAAATATCTAATATCTTTCTGTCTCTGAAAAAATCTGATTATCCCCTTTGAAAAATATCTCTGTGCACATTTTAAACTCTTTACCTTCTGCGAGTGAGCGATGCTTTCTGTTCTTTGACCTGTCGCACCCTGAATCTCCTTTCTTTTACCGATATTGAAACAAATCTATCTCAGAGATCAGCTGACCATCCTGTGCATAATTTTCTAAAATTTAGAATTCTTTGATCCACTTTGGAAACCCCTGCAAACTGAGCAAATTATCTCTCTTCTGCAAACTTAACAACCTGGGCTCCGAAAACCTTCAGCTATTCCATCATCGCACAGTCGCTGGCTGTTTAAATTGGCCTTTGGATTTTGAGCGGCTAAGCGACATTCATTTCCTCAGTACATATTCTGTCTAATCGCATACTCGCACAACTTAATACTCTGTCTTCGTCTTATGCGCGAGTGAGCGACGGCATCTGTTCTTTACTTAGTCACAAACTCGTGAGCCTTAAATCTTACTTTACCCTTTATTGCGAGCATGCGACAATGCACCTCTTTCCTTAGTCGCCAACTCGCGAGCTGAACAATCTAATTTTATTACTGACAGCGAGTGCGCGACTACCTTATCTTTTAGCTCGTCGCATCCCCGCGGGCTCCTTTTCTTTCATCTGAGTTGATCAGCGACTGCGCGATGCGTTGAATGGTCTCTTTTGTCGCTCGGTCGCAGACCTTTATAACCTTTGAAAAATGCCTGCGCGACTCAGCGATGCATCCCCTTTTTAGCTCGTCTCATCCCCGCGAGCTCTTATGAATTTTGAGAAATACTTGTGCGACTGAGCGATGAGATTTCATTTGCCTTCGTCGCGCACTCGCACACAATATACAACCGGGTTAGAACAGTGCGCGAGTGGGCGACCTTCAGGACATGAGCTCGTCGCGCAGTCGCGCAATAGGAAAGAAACAACATAACTCTTCACCGACTGCGCGATACACAATTTTTTACTCGTCGCTGACTCACAGACTCATAACCCGATTCTCATAAGGCCTCGCGATTGCGCGATACATACTTTAAAATGCTGAATCCGCTCAGTCGTGCAACTTTAAAATACTTGACATAGGGTAGATCGTGATTGCGCGATTCTTTTTCATTACAGCTCATCGCGCACTCGTGTAACTTAAAGACTTTGATTTAAACAGATCGCGATTGCGCGATTAGACAAAAAGCATGACTTCAAAAGGGTTTTGACATCTTTTGCGTGGAAAAACACAGGATTTTAAACAAAGAAAGCCCGAGAAAAGCAAAGCCAAGAAGTTCAAAGAAAAAACTAAGGCAGTGCTAGCAGAATGAACTGATGAAAACCCATTAGAGCATGCAACTTTGGGACTCGGAATACATCACTGAAGCATATGAATGCGATCCAACAGAATTGAGAATTTATCTTGATCCATTCAAAACATAAAAAATCCACCAGATTGATCCTGGTTCCGAAAATCGGTAACAGCTAACACACACACCAATCAATGCATAAATTTCAAATAATCAATAACTCATAGAAAACACTCAACATGTGGATAAATGTCCATGATGCAATGCATAGACACAAAATACAATAAGGCATAGATACAAAGGGTCACTACTCAAAGCTATCAAGGTTATAGTGGAGGGACTCAAGGTGGAGTGTCATTACGTGGCACATGGTGGCCCACATAACATCGAGCCTTCGATCAACATCCGTAGACGGCCAGACTCGGTATGTATCTTTGATCAATACCCTCGGATGACCATATATGGTGCATTCAATCAACATCTTTAGACAACCATGCACTGACTGTAATCTCCCTTGTTAGTTTGTAACCTTGTAATTCATATAGATTTAATTAGTATTTAAACTTAATTCAATGAAATTACAATTTAAATAAATTTATATTTCCTCTCATGGCTATATTGATGAGATCCCATGTCCAACTTATTACTATGTCGAATTGGATAAGAAGACTTTTAGATGTGATTAACGCGCTTAGAGACCATTCCCAATAGGCTCCCTCAAGGTTTACAGGTCCAAGCCCAAACTATTGGGACGCTGACCCTGCCCTATTTTGAGATAGAAAGTTATTGATGGGTCTCTCTCTCTCTCTCTCTCTCTCTCTCTCTCTCTCTCTCTCTCTCTCNATGTCTCTCTCTCTCTCTCTCTCTCTCTCTCTCTCTCTCTCTCTCTCTCTCTCTCTCTCTCTCTCTCTCTCTCTCTCTCTCTCTCCTTTATATATAATTATCTCTACCATCTCTATCTACCCACCCGTCCTCTCTCTTCATCTATCCCTTTTCTTCTATGCATATCCATCTCCATCTTTATCTATGTCTTCCTCTCTATCACTATCTCCTTACCTATTTCTCTCTCTCTCTTTCCCCTTCTATATGTACCTCTTTCTATTGCATTATCTCTCTCTAGATCTCTCCCTCTCTCCATATTTCAAAGATAACATATAGTTTCATATTTTATTAGCTTTGATTCCACATTTAATTTTTTAATTTATTTTTCTATAGTACTAAATTTAAAAGAAAAGAAAGATTTTTGCTCCACATTAAATCCCCTTCATCTAATGACTAAGCAAACAATGTTTATGGAAAGTAGATTGCAATTTGTTCTTTCTTCCCTTGTCTTCATCAATGTGTGTATCTATGGATAAAATAGATTTAAAAATATGTTTGGAATAGTTAATGAGGAATAATATGATCTCTTATTGTTTAGGAATGTGGAGTCATTTTTTATATCAATTATGGGCCACATTTGATGGTGAGCCATGCTTACAAATCTTAGGAATGCAAGATGAGTTGTAGTGTATCAATTATGGACTACATTTTGTCACATGAACCACACTTTAAAACTTAATATCTTCAATAGTTAAACAGTTCAAAGGTATGCAAGGTTAATTAAAGAAGTTGTCAATTTATTGCTTTTGAGAGACCATTTTATTAGTTGACAGTATAAACTAAATGCGAAGTCAAAATATATCAAAATACACATTAATAGAAATAATAATTTTAATTAATTAATAATAAATATCAAACTTGTCAAGTTAAAAAAATAATTAAATAAATTTTTTTAATATTTTTAAAATTAAAATATCAACAAAATATATACATCAAAATACACCTAATGTATTAAAAGTAATATTAACATTAATTGAAAGATAAAAATAATATTATCTTAAAAAATTAAATTAAACTAACCATAAATTCTTAAATAAATTAAGTTGTAAAAGTAAAATGTTGCTTTTAATAATAAAATATAGTAAAATTGTGAAGGTGGAAATTTTAATTTTAATATTAAAAGTTATAAGTAAAATCTATTAATAAGGTAAAAAACATGCATATTAAAGTAAAAGTACATTAATTACAATTCTAAAATATGCTAGCTTAATTCACAAACAAAATTCTATTTTACTTAATAATAATTTAAAAAACACAAAAATATTTTAACCAAAATCATATTTTATAACATAATTTATCTATATACTAAACATAGACAATAATAAAAAAAATAAAACTCTTATTGTATACAAATTTAAAATACATAAATAATAAAAATATTGAATTTTCTTTATCATTTACAAATTTTAAAATATTTATTTATATTATTAATTTAATATTTATTACATAAACATTTTATTTTTTAATTTGAGTTCAATTAGATCATATAAATGAATAAATGATCAATTAATTTATTAACTCAAATATTTTATGAAAGGATGTTTTATTCCCTTAATTAAGTTTTGCCTTTGAAAAATGATAACTACGGCGTAATTAAAAGTACACCTTTCACAAGTTATATTAATTAAATATTTTCATTATATAAGATGTAATTTAATATTTCATTAAATTTATCTGCAAAAGGAAAGTCCAACAGGAAAGCAACGGGAAAACTCGGCAAAAATTCAAAATTATTAAACGCTGAAAGAATAAAGGACCAACCCTCGAAGCTTCCTTTTGTATATATCTACAACCGTTTTTTGGGAAATGCGGGGATCTTGGGTACTGACAAATTCCATAATAACGTCTGCACCTACCGTTGACTATTTCAAAAACAACAAAAACGATAGGGACAAAATTATAGATAAAGTAATATAGATTTTGATAATTACGTAGTTTTTTTCTTAGTTTTCAATATTATTATTAATATTAATGGAAAAAGGTAAGATATTAAAACTGAAAGTTCTTTGAAAAATGTCAGTCCTCTAAGATGAAAAGTATACCTTTAAACAAGTTATATTAATTGAACTTTTCTAGTGTATATAATGTAATTTTTTAAGTATATACAACATATTTAATAGCTATTCTAACCACGTCTACTTATTAATATTTTTTAATAAAAAATTAATTTTTTATTTATTTAAAGAGAGCTTGATCAAAATAAAATGAAAATATTATTATTTTGTCAGTTTTAACTTTTCATGGTTTTTTTATTGGGTCAATATGATTAGATTTTAGTCATTCTAACATTTAACAACTTATATTTGAGTTGATTTGATTTTCCTATCAAGTGGACATGACTTTTTTTACTGGATCAATATGATTAGATTTTTGCCATTACATATGCTAAAAATTTGATAAAAATTTCTGAAATTGAAGAATTATTTTGGTGTCAATGAAAATAAAAATTTGATAAAAAATTCTAAAATTGAAGAATTATTTTGGTGTCAATGAAAAGAGTAAAGAAAGATATTATTAATAAATTTCATAAACTCTCATTGTATAATGCATATGGTTGATGAGGATGAAGTTTGAAGAATTTAGGAATGGAAAAGAACTTCCAACCTTTGGCTTGTGGGTAGAATGTTTTTTTAAGTCTTTCTAAGATGGATTCCATAAACATTTTAAATAATATATACATGCTTTTATAAAATCTTTTCTTTTTTATCATTAAATTACTCCTCATTTTGGTGCATTTAAAGAGGGCAATATGATTACAAAGATTCTATTTAGATATCATTTTTTTATAGTAGGGTGGTTAAAATTGAATATCACAATCAAAATGTTATTTGATTGAAATATTTAATTTGTGATATCATAGGTAATGATAAGGTCGTCTTATAGAAGGTTGGCACTTAGGATAATGTTATAGATTCTCTCATGAAGTCATTGAGTATGGAGAAGTTTTCTAGTGGGAGAAGGCTACAAGCCTTGGATTATGTAATTGATTTATTTTAAAGTTCTTATGGATGTCATTGAAATGTACAATAACAAGTGGAAGAATGGTAGAAAATTGTAATAGTTAATTGTAATCCTAATTTACTAATGTTACATCTCCAACAATCCCAAAATAGTTACTTGGATGATCATGTCATTGAGAGATACTATTCTTTTATTAAATTAATCACCCTTGTTGACATAAAATACTAGCTATAATGACAAACTCGTTTCAGGTTATTTATGGTGATTTTCAATCTTACATATGTTCAAAGGGAGTTATGGAGCATCTTGTATTTATCAAGGTGGGCATGCATGTTGGTGTTAGAAATTGGACACCATCCTAAGGGGTGTGATAATATGGGGTACTTACGAGTCAAAGATGTCAATTATTGTGATTTACTATTCTCAAAAAATGCTCTTCATATTAGATGTGTGTTTTTGTATGAAATCATGTTCTTGTTGCACATTATTTTGGGAAACCATTTGTGATTTTTTCTGTCCCTTGTTCCATATATTGAAGATATGGAATTAATTTTTATAGATTTATATGTGTTAGATTGTTTTCATATTGAAGAAATAAGTGTTTTGATATGTGACAAAATATTATGGTTTATTGAGTTTATGGTTTCTCGATTTCTATTTACATAAATGTTAGTACATAGACACATTGATTCGTGTACACAAAATTTAATATTATTACTACAATAAGTCACCTTTTTAAAATAATATTATACTTACATTGAATTTAAATTTTATGTTTGATTATGATATTAGATATGTATATACAAATTTATTTTTAAATGGTTGCTAATTGAAAATGGATAGTATTCATTTTCATGATATCTCATTGTATCATCCTAAAAAGTAAGCGCCCTTAATTAGGTGTTCACTTTAGCCTCATTTTAGTATGTATGGGTTCCCACATTGATTTCACGGTCTCCTAACACCTATTGGACCTTCAAATTAACATTATGAGTCCTATATTGATTTGATTTATTTAAAAATCAAGGTTAACCCTTATTTCTAAGTGTGCTTCTCTATTTTTTCCTCCAATCACAAAATTCATTTCATCTCCTAGGGCCTATTTGGATTTTTATGGCCTTGGAATATTTTCCTGATGTCATAATGAGTCATATGTACTTATCTTGCATATACTGACTGACTGGAACCCCTAGACCAAATTTTGGCATGTTTAGGGTGGAACACGTCGCCATTGACAATGTGTTCCTAGGGTTTTGAGCCCAAATTTTGAGCAGGGTCCCATCTTGAGGTTTTTGTGGGAGAAAAGTTTCTATGGTCAATGTGCATGAGTTTTAATCCCTGAAATGATGGATTTAGTATATAAACCCCCTATCTCTCTCCATTTTTTAATCCATGATCATATGCAAGCATTCACCCTCGATTTTTCAAGCATTCATGAGCAATAAAGAAAATTGGAGTTCAAGATCTCTTCTTCAATCAAGCATCCAAGTCTTCAATCCTTCCAAGCATTCTTCCTTCTTCTTCATCAAGCATTGTTGAAAAACTATAACATCCATTATACAAGGCTTTGGTTTTATAAATTTCTATTAGGTTTTTATGGAGATCAATCTATTATATTAACATTTCTGATCACATCCAAAGAAGCATTGCACCATCAAGGTATAAGGTGATTTATGTTTCAGATCTAGCTTCTATTTTGTCTTTCATTATGCAATTTTAATTCAATTTCAAGGTTGATTCCTAAATGGGGGTTTGACCAAGGAAAACCCTTTTTTTACACCTTTTTCCCCCTTTTTATGTGTCTAGGAACATGTTACTGAGCTATCAGATCTTTTCTGGGTAGTAGAGGAATAGTTGCAGATTCTGTGAAAAATTCATACGAAAGTGTTGGGTACACATCAACTCTTTCTCTGTCCCTGGGTACACATAAAAATTCATTGTGTCCCTTCCATTTTTGAATAAAATCTGGTAGGGAGTCAGCTCACAACCTCTAGATCTCAAATCTACGGTTACAACTCATTCCGGGACTCTAACAATTAGGAAATCAGGTCTGAAAGTTCAGTTTTTCTATTCCATTTCCAGGTGCATTCAAATCCTCTTCCATCCTTTTTCACGTCAGTTTTCTCAATCAATTTAGATCAAAACTATGCTTATTTAGTCTCTTGCATGCCAATATCATTCCTCTCTCTTCAATTCTAAGAAACAAAAGGAATCAAAACTGAACTAACACAAAAGTCTACACCCTTTTCTAGATGGTGGTTAGCGACCTAGGAAACCTCGTGAAACATTAAGATAGCCTCCCAAGTGTGGGACTTGCTCATGTGAGGGTGAATCTTTGGAAAGGGCCAACTTCCTTTACAATCAGGATGCACCTAAACTACTAACTTGACTTGAGGGGAAAAGGGGAAGAAAGATAACTTGAAATGAAATGGGGTGATGCACCAAATTGAATGTTTTGATTTCCTCTTTTCCTAAGACAACACTTGAATTCAACAAAACCATAAAACTACACTATCCAAAAATTTATCAACCTTAGTTAAAAAATGAAGGTAATAAACTGATTTGATCCTCGAGGAATACCATTATTCACAAAAAGGATTAAATAAATCTAAGATTACACAACATAGAGAGTTTCAGATGATGAAATGCATCCAAATATGTAGGCAAAATGCACTAAATAATTGAATTTCAGAATAGGTAAACAATGATTCTATTAAATTCAGACAAGGCTTTGTTACATTTGCAGAGAAAGGAATTCTGCCAAAGAACAAAGAAGAGATCCCCAAAGTATGTACATATTTATCCGTTTATGAGTTTAGTCATAACTTAGGTAAACACTAAAGTTCAAACTCTAACCAAGGCTAGGTCACCGAAAGATCATGTCATGAAGAGATAATATCTCAAGTTGCATATTTTCCTCACCTCCGACGCTGATGAGAGGAAACATTGGGGTGACCTACCCTAATGACATCTCATCGGCATATCGAGATGCCCAAATTAAAAACTTCTGATGCCCGATGAAGAATTGCACCGATAGGACCTTTGTCAATGAAAATCATCAGCGTAGCAACCACCATTATAAGGTACAATTTTCTCATAATGTTTGATCACCGATGAAACCTTTATCGGCAAGACTCTTGTCGATAAACCTCATCGACAGAACCCTACCCTCGCTATGCCAATATTCAACCCTGAAACTCGATGAAAAATTCAGTTGGAATCTCAGAGAAACTACAGGCCTTCCTTATCAAAAAAATGCATGATGATCCGTTGAGGCACTATAGGACCATATCAGTGTAACCTGAGAAATGTTATACCGAAAACTTGTTTTGAAGCATTCTTAATCAATTATCTCTACACACTTGATTAATTAGAACCCTATGATCCCGAGGTAAATCCTAGAGGGTTAATGGTGACAAAAATGTCATCATTTTTGGTGACTTCAAGGGTTATTTGCCTACTAAATGTGAAAGACCAGTAGCCTGACTTTCATTGGGAATGGATTCAACATAAAAGACATGTAACCTCTCTTCTTCGCGATCAAACAAAACCAAGAAAATGCTATTCTAAGAATAGTTGTGCTCATGCACTTATAGGAAAATAGAAAAAACTAAGCTAATATGTACATAGCCTTAAAATTTCATTAAAAGAAAGGTTTAAGATAAATCCCATTGACTGGAATGGGGATAAATTCACCATCGAGCCTGAATACATGAAAAGTGTTGGCCTCTTTTTAACTGGCAATGATATAAGGACCACTCCAAATGGCATCAAACTTGGAATGCCTCCCTGGTTTATCTCTTTCAACATCCCATTTAAGGACAAGATCTCCTTCTTTGAAGATTCTATGAGTAGCCTTCCTACCAAAAATTTTCTTGACTTGTTACAGATGTGCTTCAAGTGTCCTCATATATTGATCTCTGACTTCTTTAAGCTTCATTAGCTTTTCCAATCTGAATGCCATGGCATCATCTTCAACTAGCTCCAATTAATGAGCTAATTCAAGAGAAAGAAACTCAAAAGAAAGAGGAGCTCTTGCCTCTCTGCCATAAACTAACATGAAGGGTGAGTTTTCAATGGCTCTCTTGGGTGTAATCATGTCAGCCCATAAGGTTTTCTATAACTTAGTATGCTAAACCCTTTAATTTTCTTCTAATGTTCTTTTGACGATCCTAATGAGATTCTTGTTAGAAGACTCATCTAAGTCATTGCCTTGGGGTTAATAATTTGAAGAAGTTTATAAATATATGTCGTGTTCTACTACCCAAGAGTTGATGTGAGGTCCATCAAAGGACTTAGCATTATCTAAAATGATAGTTGAAGGAGCACCAAATTTGGTTGCACTCCCATCAAGGAATTCAACCACTCAAGTCTCTGTGACATCCTTCAAAACTACTACCTCTGTCCACCTTGTGAAATAATCTGTGGCAGCCAAGATCCACTTTCGACCAGAGCTAGATAGTGGGTTTATTGGACCAATAAAATCCAAACCCCATTGAGTAAAGGGTTGATCAACTTGTATAGGATGAAGAGGAAAGGAAAACCAATCTTTTCTTTCTTGAAAAGAATGTGCACACTTTCTGCACTTTCTTACCCATTGATGAGAATCCTTGAACAAGGTTGGCCAATAATAACCAACCCTCATTATCTTCATGGTTGTAACCCTTTCTAAAAAATGACCACCTGAAGGGCCATCATGAAATTCTTCAAGAAGCCTATTAATCTGCTCTAAATTTATGCATCTTAGTAGAGCACCATTGGAATATTTTTTCTAAACAATATACCATCTACTACTGCATAGGGAATAGATTATAATCTGAATTGTCTCCTTTTAGATTTGTTCAAACCTTGTGGATATATTCCCCTTTTTAAAAAGACAGTCATATCATGCAACCAATCATTCCGATTTTCAATTTCAGTTGATTTCTCATCTTGCAATAATAGGGAAACATATTTGGATGTCTAAAAAGATGAGACCATTTGCTCACATAGGCCTTTTCCCCTCACAAGTTTTGTGACCTTGATTTAAATTTCATATTCCATGACCTTGGTGATCCATCCATCTCTTTCCTCATTGATGTCTTTTCTTTAAAGAAAGTATTTCACACTTGCATGTGGAACCAAGAGTTGGATCTTGTTATTAGACAATAAATGTCTAAATTTTTTGAGAGTTCTTATGACAGAAAGAACCTGTCTCTCTACATAGCATATCTTCCTTCATATTCTTTGATCCCCTCACTGAAGAAATAAATGGGTTGCTCTGTACCCTCATTATTCAACTATGTCAAAATAGTTCATATGCTTGATTCTCCTCTAAGAGTATAGAGGATAAAATCTTTGTCAAAATTAGGATTGACAAGAGTAGGAGTAGATGCAAAGCTGTTTTAATCTCCTCAGAAAATTTCTTTCCTTCCTTGTTCCATCTGAATTCTATATTCTTTTTCAACATTCTTGTAAGAGATTTAACCATAGTAGCAAGGTTAGGAACAAACCTTCTTACAAAGTTGATCATACCAAGGAAACTTTGAAATCATTTATTATGTTTAGGAAATAGAAGGGAAAGAATTTCCTCCACTCTTTTTGGATCTATAGTCAACCCATCCTTTGATAAAATATGTCCCAAAAGTTTTCTTTGATCAGTGACAAACACACACTTGCTTGAGTTCAAGGACACACCGTATTCCCTACATTTGATGAAGACTTTCCTTAGGTGATGAAGGTGATATGCTGCATAATTTGAATAAATAGTTATACCATTAAGATATATTAGTACAAAACTTTCTAATATTCCTTTAAATGCCATCTCCATTTCCTTTTTAAGTCTAGCACCTGCAATAGCTAGTCTGAATGACATTTTACAATAAGCATAAGTACCTCATTTAGTGGTAAATGTTTTCTTATATTGGTTTGATTCTTGGACTATAACTTGATTATAACCTGAGAAACCATCTAAGAAAGAGAACCTTTTAGACCCACTAACTTTGGAGAAGATTTGTTCCATGGAAGGAAGAGGATGATGGTCTTTAAGAGAAGATCTATTAATGTCTCTAAGGTCTACACATAATCTGATTTTTCCACTCTTTTTTCTTATAGGAACAAGATTATCTACCCAAGAGGAATGCTTAACAAGAAAAAATATATTATCCTCTGAGAGATCTAACAACTCTTTTCTAATTAAGGGCTCAATCTTAGGATTGATTGGTTGTTTTATCTAATAGGCTTTGCATCAACATTTAATTATATGGTATGTTGAGATAAAATTTGGTCAAAACCCTTTAAATATTCATATGTCCAAGCAATAAAATCATTGAATTCTTGACATAACCTAATGAAAATTTCCTTTACACTCTCAGAGAATACCTTTCCCAAGTTAAGATTCCTTCCTTCAGCAATAGTGACAGATTTGTAGCCATCCTTCTTTGTTTCTAAGTTCTTATTTTTTTCTTCTTTCTTGATCATCAGAATTAAAAGAGTTCCTCCAAAGTGACTAATCCTTTAGGAAAATTATTGGAATTAAGCTGCATGATCTAATCTCCATATTGGTTCTACAATATGGTCTGCTTTTTAGCAAATAGCTCTACTTCATCTTGCAAGAAATTAATAATCTGCAAGTAAGAGTCAAAGACTTTCCAATTAGTGCAATGGACAACATGCCTCACAACCAATCTAATTTTTTGTTCCCTTGTATCTACAACATGTTTTGGTATTTCTTAATGAGAACCAACTTTTGTAAGTCTATCAACATGCTTATTCTAATTTCTTGGAACACTCTGAATGTTAAAATGTTGGAAAGCATGAATGAGATCCTACACTCTATGTTTATAAGATTTGAGAAGGTTGTTCTTTGCAATATTATGGTTTATAATTTGATTAACAACCAACTGGCTATCTCCAAAGACTTGTAGAACTTTAATACCTCTTATTTGTGCAATTTGAAGACCTTAAAACAAGGCTTCATATTTAGCTACATTTTGAGTGCAACTAAAATGAAGTCTAAATGAATAGTAGTATTTGTCCAACCTTGTAGAAACAAGTATTACACCAAGACCTGATCCATTTTTATTCCTTGAGCCATAAAAGAACATGTTCCATAATTCATCAATATCTTCATGTCCTTTCATAAGATTGGGGATAGGAGCATTCTCCTCATGTATACAATAAGTTCCAAGTCCTGTCTCTTCAACTTCTTGTACTGGATCAAATTGAAAAGCATTAGTCCATTCATCCAAGAGATAATAAGGAACCTCTTCCAAGAGAGTAGAAGGTTCATGGATTATTTATTATCCATCCCTCTCATGGAGTGTGCAATTCATATTTGCAGGGCTAGGTGTGTAGGGCTCTATGTGATTGAGAGCCAATGAATCTACTTTTATGGAATCCTTTGCTCCATATCGGGTTCTCAAGAACATGTAGGACCAATCAGATGCAATATATCCACCTATTTGAGCAATGAAGTCTCTAGAGAGGCAAAGAGAAAAAATGTGCAGGCGGGTCTAAGACTTATATATCTTGAACAAAAGTGAAATTGGGACATGCATACAAGGATATCTATCCATCTTTCAATACCCATACTATATTTGGACAGAATTACCATCTAATTGGACAACCCATGTACTCAAAAGTTCATATTTAATACCTAGAAGATCAACAACCTTATTTGGCATAACTGAGATACTTTCTCCTGAGTATATCATGCAATTGTGAACTAGTTTATCTTTTATAATTAAAGAGAGATAAAAGGGGAATTAATTTCCTTCTTACTTGTTTGTTCTTATTTTGTAGGTTATACAAGACTTGTTTCCTGATTTGATATTCCACTTGTTGTTTCTGGTTTCTTTTTAACACTCACGGTCTTTAGGTCTTCTTAGAGAAATTCAAGATGAGATGGAATTGTGATGACATCCCACATAGGGATATTCACATTGGTACTCTTCATCTGATATGCAATGTTAAGAGGAGTACTTGATGACTTGATAAGACTCAGCAATCACAGGGTCTAATTTTTGAATTGGGGCAGCTTGAGGATCTTTTGGTTTGCTATTGCTCTGATGTATAATCTGATTTTGAGATGAAGTAGAAACATCATGTGGTATAATTGAAAATGTAGTAGGTGCATCAAATACTAAAGTTGAATCTTGATTTGATGAAGGTGGTGGAACACTCTCTACTTCTCTTCTTTTACTTCTAGTGTTATGATATATGTCATCATTGCTATCATGATTGACACCATAGTATCGTCTTAAAATGGAAGCACTTCCATGATAAGAATGTTTATCCCTCCTTAGGGGATTTTTTTGACAACCATCATACTTTCCCCTCATTTATGCATCATCTCCTGCTTCTGTGCCTATTTAGGACCCTGATTGGGCCTCTCTGGGCACCTTCCATCCCACCTGGCACATTTTCCAGGGGTTCTGACCCCCTGGGTCAAGGTCGACCTCAACCTTGACCTAGGTCAGGGTCAACCTCGACCTTGACCTAGGTCAGGGTCAACCTCAACCTTGACCTAGATCAGGGTCGACATCGACCTTGACCCGGGTCCCCCTTTCAAATCTGGAAACTTGTCGGCTGCCGGAGGTCATCAAAAATTCATTTTCCCGCTTCTAGGTTGGCTGTTTTGGGTTCGGAAGTGGAAAATCCTAAATTATATTTAATATAGGTCCTCTTCTAGGGGCATGGGTCTAATTGGAATTTAATTCTCCTATTTTAGCCTCTCTAGAAGATTGCGCCCTAGTTTCATATAAAAGGAAGCCTTTCTCTCTCATTTTCTCTAAGTCTTCAAGAAGTACAAAAAAAGGCTCTAACCAAGATTTTGTCAAGAAGCTAAAGGTTCAAGCATCTATCGTTCTACATGTTTTCAAGCTTTCAAGGTGTTCAATTCTTCCTCTCAAGAATTCAAGCTCTCCATTGAAGATCAAGGATTCAAGATTTTAAGCCATTTGAAGGGATTTGGTTCCAACATTCAAGATTCATCATTCAAACCCTAGATCTAGCCATCATGGTGGTGTGATCTTCCTTCAAGATCCTTTGTGCATCCTCAACACTCATTCATTCTCTTCAAGGTGGACTCCAAGCATACAATCATGGAGGTTTATGGTTTCTATTGAGTCCAAGCTTTCATATTTACATACTTTCTTACATTTGAATTACATTACCATACCTATTCAATATCATAGCTTCATTCTTAGATTCAATTCTACGACTTGCTAGCACTCTATACTTTATTGATTTCAAGGTTAAATCCTAAATTGTGATTTGACTAAGGAAAACCCCTCCCCCCCAACAAAAAAATCTCTTTTTCTTGTAGGTACAGGTTCAGAACTGTGGATTTTAACTCAGATTTGGATACCATTTTCAGCGAACTATCGAGATCCGTGAACAGATTTTTTGTCAAACCTGTGCAGGTCAGGGTTGAGATTATTGGGTCAAGGGTGACATTTGTGGGTCAAGGTCAACCTTTTTTGTAAGACGGTGTCAGATCAGAAAAAGATTTCTAGGTTTTGTTCGTCTCTACATTTTTGTTCCGGATCATACTTCAAATTTTTTAGAAACTGAGTACAGACCTTAGAAAATAGCATTCTTTGATCTACAATTATTTAAGTTTGGTACTTCCTCTCATCCTTTTCAATTACTATTATATATCATATCTCCTTAATCATAAAACAAAATTTAAGATCTTCTTCCTTACTCTCAATTCCAAATGGTTGATTCATTTGTGTATTGATCCTTCTTTTGGGTTAATCAACTTGGATCTTTCATTTGTGTATTTTGGGATAAAAGAGGAACATCTTATCTTCCTTCCCCCTATATGCTTAATCACATTACACCACACATACATAAATTACAATTAAATTTAAAGGTTAAGGAAATACAACACAAACATTCAAATACACATTCTTCACCTAATCA
>MU227120.1:2291111-2306371 GCA_018584345.1 Thuja plicata | reverse complement strand
ATAATGCTTTATTTGTGCAACTTAGGATAAGAGGAAAGGTGGGGTCTTTTTATTTAATAAAAGGGAAGGGAATTCCTTTTAAATAAATAAAGACTTAGGATAAAATGGTTAGCCCGTAGAAAATAATCGAATAAATGACAAAGCTAGGATTTGATCAAGAATGACCAATTGAGGATTTTAGCAAATAATGCTAGAAAGGGGCTAATAGTCTAGATGACCATTTTTAGATGATTACACTCAGAAGGTAACGCACATAAGTTGCTAAATCTGAAAGAGATATGCACCCTTTTAAATTTTTAATATGCTAAATCCTTGGAAGGTAACACACATAAGTTTCTAAATCCTAAAAAGACACACTTTTTATATTCATAGTGATACAAGAATGTATATTTATGAATATTTTCAAAAGTTGTCAGAAGACGCATTACAATTACAAGCACAGTTTATGGGTGAACCTATTGGGCTCTCCCTCCTTGGTGATTCATAGTAAGGTGGACATCTTACTAGGTGAGGTAATCACTTTCCCCTCTCTCTCTTTCGCTTTCATGCTAGTAGGATTACATCATGAAGCTATGTTATCTATAGTGTTTCTCTTGTCCTACTTATGTAGTCATGTATGTTTCTATGATTGATTGCTCTTTATTTTTCATATATTTTATGCATGTATGTTGAGTTAGAATCCTTGGTCTAAGGACTTATTTCCTTGACTTAGTGATGTTCTACCTCATTGTGATCCACTAGAGTCTTTCTTCTAACTTTACCAAAAGCATGTTCGATTTCCATACTTCTGCTAAAATGGGGGCTTAATGTATTGTCTTAAAATGGAAGCACTTTTAGCCCTCCTTATGGGATGTTTTTTACCACCATCATACTGTCTCCTCATTTCTGCATCATCTCCTACTTTTGTGCCTATTTAGGACCCTAATTGGGCCTCTCCGGGCACCTTCCATCCCACCTAGAACATTTTATAGGGGTTCTAAACCCCTGGGTCAAGGTTGACCTCAAACTTGACCGAGGTTAGGGTCGACCTCGACCTTGACCTATGTCCCCCTTTCAAATCTGGAAACTTTTCGACTGTCGGAGGTCATCAAAAATTCATTTTCCCGCTTTCGGGTTGGCTGTTTTGGGTTCCGAAGTGGGAAATCCTAAATTATATTTAATATAGGTCCTCTTCTAGGTGCATGGGTCTAATTGGAATTTAATTCTCCTATGTCGGCCTCTATATAATATTGTGCCCTAGTTTCATATAAAAGGAAGCCTTTCTCTCTCATTTTCTCTAAGTTTTCAAGAAGTACAAAAAAAGGCTCTAACCAAGATTTTGTCAAGAAGCAAAAGGTTCAAGCATCCATCATTCTACATGTTTCCAAGATTTCAAGGTGTTCAAGTCTTCCTCTCAGCATTCAAGATTTCAAGCCATTTGAAGGGATTTGGTTCCAACATTAATCAAGATTCATCATTCAAACCCTAGATCTAGCCATCATGGTGGTGTGATCTTCCTTCAAGATCCTTTGTGCATCCTCAACACTCATTAATTCTCTTCAAAGTGGATTCCAAGCATACAATCATGGAGGTTTATGGTTTCTATTGAGTCCAAGATTTCATATTTACATACTTTCTTACATTTGAACTACATTAGCATACCTATTCAATATCATAGCTTCATTCTTAGATTCAATTCTACTACTTGCTAGCATTCTATAATTTATTGATTTCAAGGTTAATTCCTAAATCAGGGTTTGACTAAGGCAAACCCCTCACCCCCAACAAACAAATCTCTTTTTCTTGTAGGTATAGGTTTGGGACTGTGGATTTGAACTTAGATTTGGATACCTTTTTCACCGAACTATCAGGATCCATGAACAGAGTTTTTGTTGGACCTGTGTAGGTCAGGGTCGAGATTATTGGGTCAGGGGTGACATTTGTGGGTCAAGGTTGAAATTTTTCATTAGAAAGTGTCAAATCAAAAAAATATTTCTGGGTTTTGTTCATCTTTGCGCTTTTGTTCTGGATCATACTTCAGATTTTCCAGAAACTGAGTACAGACCTCAGAAAACAACATTCTTTGATCTGTAATTCTTTAATGTTGGTCCTTCCTCTCATCCTTTTCAATTACTATTATATATCATATCTCCTTAATCATAAAATAGAATTTAAGATCTTCTTCCTTACTCTCATTTTCAAATGGTTGATTCATTTGTGTATTGATCCTTCTTTTGGGTTAATCAACTTGGATCTTTCATTTGTGTATTTAGGAATAAAAGAGGAACATCTTATCTTCCTTCCCCCTATATACTTAATCAAATTACAACACACATACATAAATTACAGGTTAAGGAAATACAACACAAACATTCAAATACACATTCTTCACCGAATCAATTTTCTTCCTTTACAACCACAAAAATATTCTTGATGAAAGATCACCAGAGAAGAATCCTCCTGATGTTGGGGTTGAAAACCAATATGAGATTTATTTTTATTGTACTATTGTCTTGATGTTATTGATTCATCTTGAATGGTTAGAGCTTGAGAAGAATCCATCCCTTGACAAGCACACTGCTCATAAGAAAAATTGCAAATAGTACACTCCTCTTGTGCTTTAGAAAGTTTTGTTTTGAGTAACAAGTGTCCTTACTGGATTTTTATTTGAAAGGGGAAACATTACCCACGAGTCTATTTTGGTTCCATGAACTTTATCCCTGATTTTTTGGTCTATTGAATGAATTGAATGAAGAACCTTGAGGTTTATAAGGCTTACTACCTTGAGTTTGTTGTCTCTTTAGGGTCACCATCTTGTTCCCCATCTTCTGCAATCCAAGATCTAAACCTTGTATCTTCTACATTACATTTTCCATCATGGTTTCAAGTTTACTACCTGAAGATGTTGAACTTGATGGAGTTACAATATGAGGCTGAATTGTAGTTGTGGTAGGAATATGAACCATTCTAGGTTGATTTGTAGACATATTAGGGAATAAAGGCATTGGAGGCCTTGGAGCTAACTTCCTTCCCTGAATTAGACAATTTTATGATCTTATAGCTATGTCATATACAACATGAAATGTATCTTCACCCATTATTTGCAATGTAGTAGAAATATCACTGGTGAAGGCTCTAAGATAATATAAGAATGCATTATCGGGAGTAGGCTTCACTAAAGTGGGTATTCTATCCCATGTCTTTTGGAATCTGTAGTTAAAATCAGTCATGAATCCATGGGGTTCTCTCTTAATTGTAGTTAGCTATTCTAATAGTGATACATGATCACTTTTGCCTTCAAAATCTTTGCAATGGCTTTTACCTATATCATCCAAGTTATGAATAGAATTATGGGCAAAATCATATACCATTTTAAGGCTTTTCCTTTCAAATATGAATCTATAAGCCTAACAACAACATTATCCTTAGTGACACCAAAATGTTGTAGACATTTGAGACGTATTGAATATACTCTATTAGGGAAATGGAAGTTTTACCAATGAATTTTGGTAAACACTTAAGTGCAGCTATTGGCATGTCATTTATTTGGGGAAAAACAAGAGGGATACCACCATTAAAGGTAGCAAAAACTTAATTTCTAGGATCAACCATATGGAATAAAGGTCTATTCAAATGAGAAGATGGTGTCCTAGGTTGAGACCTATCCATAGGAGGAGTAGAAAGAGATCTAGGTGGTGTGGGTGTTTCTTCTGAACTCCTAACTAGTGATAGAGAAAATCTATTTATTTTTCTTCTAGAACTTGAAGATGAGAGTTGAGAAAACTGAAAATTACCCCTAGAAGATGCCCTTGTTTGAATTCTATGCATGACTAGTAGAAAATTTTGCCTGAGAACCAATATATAGAGATAGAGTCTCCAAGTTCTTGATTGTGAGCCTCTTAAAGGTTGAGATACTAAGAGCGGCACCAATTTCCTAGCATGACATGTTGAAGTTATTTTTATGACTTTGTCCAACCAACATGTATTCTTGAACAAATTGTACTCTGTCCCACCGGGCATGCCAAAAAATTGTTAACATAAAATTCTGCACCCTTTCCTAGATGGTGGTTAGAGACCTAGGCAACCTCGTGAAACATTGAGACAACATCCCAAGTGCTGGACTTGCTCAGGTGAGGCTGAATCTCTAAAAAAGGCAGACTTCCTTTACAACTAGGATGCATCTAAACTACTAACTTGACTTGATGGGGAAAGGGGAAGAAAGATAACTTGAAGTGAAATGGGGTGATCCACCAAATTGAATGTTTTTATTTCCTCTTTCCTAAGATTGCACTTGAATTCAACAAAACCATAAAACTACACTATCAAAACATTTATCAAACTTAGTTCAAAAATGAAGCTAAGAGATTGATTTGATCCCTGAGGAATACAATTATTCACTAAAAGGATAAAATCAATCTAAGATTACACAACACATAGAGTTTCAAATGATGAAATGTATCCAAATATGTAGGAAAAATGCACTAAATAATTGAATTTTAGAATAGGTAAATAATGATTCTATTAAATTCAGACGAGGCTTTATTACATTTGTAGAGAAAGGAATTTTTCCAAATAATAAAGAAGATATCTCCAAAATATGTACATTTTTTTTTTACTTTTATGAGTTCAGGCATAACTGAGGTAAACATTGAAGTTCAAACTCTAACCAAGGCTAGGTCACTAAAAGATCATATCAAGAAGAGATATGATCTACAAATCGAGCACCCAGACGTGACAGAAAGGGCCAAACAATAAATTATCAGCTGCAAAATGATGGTCATCACTCTGTAATTACTCCATGATTTCTCTGATGGTGTGAAGAACTGACCAAAATCTAACTCTCCTTGATACAAAGCGATGGGTGAAACCATTGGGAGCCATACTGCAGTAATGGCACCGCTTGAATATCTGGTCGACAAGGCTACAAGTTGTCAAATTTAGTTAAAAGAGTAAATGTGGTCGTCTCTAACCATCCCCTCATCGACATAGCACCCTCAATTTTAAATTTATGTTTGGTGCCAAAGAGACTGCCCTAACCATCAACAAGAGTTTCTCTGACAACCAATCGCCTCTAAAGAGTGAAACAACCTGCTAAAAGGAACCATCGAATATCAGAAAGACTACAAGAAAGTCTCGCTGATAAATAATATAAATCTTGAAAATCATATCCAAGAAACCATGAGATCCTTTCCCTGATAAAACATAGTTTCTGATCATATCAGAAAAACCTTGGTTGAGGACACTGTCAAGCTGCCCATGAAACAACATTAGTGAAAACTTACCCTGATGGGATCTATCAGGGTAACAACACCCGTTGGGCCATTTTTTTTTCCTCTAATGCTCGATGAGAGGAAACATAGGGGTGACATACCCTGATGACATCTCATCGGTATATCAAGACATCCAGATTGAAGACTTCTGATGCCTGATGAAGAATGGCATCGACAGGACCTCTACCGATGAAAATCATCGGCGTATAAACCATCATCGGAAGGTAAATTTTTTTCAGTTTTTTATCACCGATGAAACCTCTGTCAAAAATAATCTCATTGATAAACCTCATCAAAAGAACCCTACCCCAGATATTTTGATATCTGACCCTGAAAGTCGATGAAAAATCCGCTTGGAATCTCAGATAAACTACGAACTTGCCTTGCCGAAAAAATGCCTGATGATCCGTGGAGGTACTGCAAGATCATATCAGTGTACTATGAGAAATATTACACCAAAAACTTGTTCTGAAGAATTCTTAATCAATTATCTATGCACACTTGCTTAACTGAAACCCTGTGATCATGGGGTAAACCTAGAGGGTTAACTGTGGTAAAAATGTCAACAAAAACCCCTCAAGCACAGATAATGCATTGGCATATTCAGAGAGGTGCTAATCATATTTTTATTAGGGTGGTTTTGTATTCCAATGTGTAATCTGAATTGGGGAGAATAACCCTTTTACATGATCCCTATTTTATATTATACAGTTATTATAAAAAATCTCCCTTAATAGTTGATACTATCATAAATGTTAAATGAAATCAAGTATGTATGATAGTTTCAAACAAAAAGATGAAATATTCATTTGTATTTATGTTTCATGTCAATGCAACTAATATATTTTTATTTTCATTAACTAAATATAATTTATTAATATTATCATTAGAATATTATTTTAGAAAATATGTTAAAGAATTTTTTTTTTAATATTAATAGAAACAAAACAAGGGTGTTGTCCCTTTTAAAAAAACATCCTAAAGGTAGTTCAACCATAAAATAAACCCAACATTAACAACTCATTAACAAATAGTAACAAAGCCTTAGCAGAGTAAAAGTTGATGACATTAATTTTTCCATTAGTACACTTGGTGAAAAACATTGACAGAGATCATCGGTACAAGCATAACTGGCGGACAACAAGCATAACCGGTGGACAACAAGCATACCCGATAGAACAAAATGTCACGAGGTAAAAGTGCTAAGTATGGAATTGATTGACAAACACTGCCAAGTGTTGTACTGACGAAGCAAAAAGGACATCACCGACGGGTCAATGACATAACACAAAGATCATCACTGTTGATACAGTTTTGAGAACATCGCCAACGGAGCAGAAAAGGCATACCCGATGAACAGTTCAAGAAAGGAACACTGACGAAGAATAAAACTGATAGACTGACAGAGCAGCCCAACCATCAGAGCTGACAGTCAGTTAGAGAACCCACAAATAGTGGATTAGACTTTTACAAGTCAGATAAAGCATTGTAATTCTATTTATAGAATTTTAATTTGTTTTAAATCATTACTTGAGGATCAAGCAAGCATAATGTAAATGTTTTAAAGCATCCTAATGGATCTAATACATATCTAACTATAGATCAAGGTCAAGTTGTAAACCTTGGATCTAAAGTTAACTTGCGAAGTGTGAATCAAGAATAGAGTTAAAATCTAGTATAAATAGATGTTCAATCAATTGTGAATTATGGATTCATTGTTGTTGATAGCCACGAAGAGCATCTAAGGGGCAGAAGGAATAATTCATGCAAAGTTCAAAAAAAGATTATATCTAGTTGTCAAGAACACACAGAGGCTACCGACGTACAGACAAAGGTATTATTCAGTCATTAAAAGATGATTACTCATACATAGGAAGATTTATTGGATCTGTTATCGACAATTAGAGATTGCATACATCATCAGATCAAAGACTTATGTAGTTGCATTCTAACAAGTGCATCACATCTAAAATCCTTTTGTAGAAGGTGGACTTAATAGTTCTTTACAAATCTCTTAACATAGTGCACACTTAACAGTGTTGCTAAAGCTTCAAAGAAAGTAGATCTTAATAGGTCTCCACTGTAATAAACCTAACAGAGTAGGTCATCAAAAGTGACCAATTGTAAGCCTTTACCGACCCCTTCTTATCTGCAAATAGTGAAGTCTTATGGGTAACAATCCCCACAGCAATTTTTACTTCCTAATAGGAGTTTTCTGCAATATCATATCTTGTGTCATGTGTTATCTATTTTCATGAATGTTTATTGTATGGTTACATATTAAAGAACTTATGTTATGACTACATATGCATAAAAAAAGATGAATAGTTAGATAAGAGAATTTACAAACTGATGACTAAGGGTTAATGGGCTAACCAAGAAAAGTTTTAGAGGTACAGATTCACCCCTCCCCTCTCAGTACATCATTCACAATATAATTCCAACAATTGGTATCAGAGCTAAGTCTCTTGCTTGAAAAGCTTAAAGACTGAAGAGAAAAGATCAGAGCAATGGAAAAGTACAGACTGGACAAGACTATTGAGAATGAGCAATTACATATGCAGATAAACTATGAGCAGTATAAAGAGGCGAGAATCAACTTGAGAAAAATTGTTGATGAAAGAAAGATTATGGCAACTAAGTTGAATGAGAAGGACTACAAAGAATCATAAATACAAGACTACTTTGATTCAATAGAATCAACATCAAGCAAAGCTTCAGACACATCAATAGAAGAGATCTCAAGTCTATAAGAAGTCAATCTACATCCGACAGAGCAAATCAAGATTCTGCAAATTGGTCAAGAAACTCAAATGGTGAAAATGATTGATGTCATGAATGATGCAACAAAAGATGAAAATGAAATAACACTGGCCATTGATGATAGGAGGAAAATAATAGAGAAGATGCAAGAGAAAGAATCAAGATTCAAAGACTTACTGAGCATCACCATGACGTTACCAACCAGATTATTCTTATGAGTCAAGAAGCAAACAGACTAAATACATAACTCATTGAAAGAATACAGTCTATTAGTGAGCTAAGAGAAGAGAATGAAAAATTGAAGCATGAAATCAAAGTCCAGATTCAACACAATGAATTGATCAAGAAATCTAAAGATAGCAACAAAAGGATGGATGATTTTCTTGATGGACAGAGAAGAGTCAACAACTACACAGGATTAGGGTACAATGAGAATGGTGAATCTTCTAATAAACCAAATCAAAGGAATTCTTTCACAACCCCAAGATCCAAGAAGCTGTCATGCAATCACTATGGAAAACCCGGCCACACCTCAAACATTTGCAGAAGCAAAATAAAAGGTGTTCCTCAAGTACAATCTACTTTCATTGGTAATTGTTATAAATGTCAAAAGAAAGGACACAAGGCACATGAGTGTAGATCCAAAGTGAAAAATCCAAAAAGGAAAACCTACATGGACAAGTACTATCCTACCTGCAAGATGAATGGGCATACACATGAGGAGTGTTGGAAAAAGAACATCAAGGCCTGGACACCAAAAGAAACTGATAATAGCTACAAACCAACAAGAGTAGGTAACTCATATGTTTGGGACTATAACACATGGGTAAACTGCCTAGAATGTAGAAGGTATGGTCATATTGTTGCCAACTATATGAGAAAGTGGACTAGAAGGTCAAGAGGTAGGACCAATCCAGGTATGACATGTTTGCATTGTCATAAGGTTGGACATGTGATAAAAGATTGCAAAAAATGATTGACAGATACAAGTACTCATCCCAATGGAAATACCATTGATGACATCAAGAGAATGAGAAACAAGATATGGGTAAAAGCCACAAACACTGAAGGTGCTGGAACAAGCAATGCAAAAGATGACACCCTATTTAACAGATCTGGTGGCATCACTACATCCAACTAAAATACACAAGTATGGAACTGCATTATGACAAGTTATATTATGCATCAGTTTCATTACACATAGTTCATATCATAACATTAGCATGAATAAAAGATGCAATATATTATTATTTGTTAAACTATTGAAATTCAATATCATCAATTATTGGGTACAAATCTGCATCGGTGAACACACATAGAAAAGTTAGCACTACTTACCAGAATGTATCGGTCATTACACAAATGCCAAGTTGCTAAGTGTAAACTGACAGACATCAGTGAACCTTGAGACAACGAAAGCTGTCTTCACCACTTTACCGACCATCATCGGCGAAGTCACCAAAGCTGCTAGCAACCCCAATGCTTTGCACATACACTGAAGATGTTATGAATTCCTCTACCGATAAAATCAGTCTTAATATATCGATGAGTTGGTGAGCATTAATGACAACTTAGGGCACAAAAGTTATAAAAGCCCGACAGGTGAACTCATTTTTGCACCCACGATTTTTGAGTAGAGCAAAGAAGAGCAGAGGGATTTTAGAGAAAATTGAAGAGCGACCTCAGCAAAGACTCAACACTACTCAAAGGATTCACATGCAATCACAAGAGATTCAGTAAGTAACCACATTCACCGACCGCACTGTTTGATTTATGAAAAGCCCTAAATTTCTACAACGTGATGGCATCAACTTCTAGATATGAGAAGATCAAGGAAGATAAGAAGAAAATGTTCAAACTTGTTAGCAGAGGCACTTGTGTTGAACCCAAATACAAGTTGCACCAGAATCCCTCCTAGGGTTTTGCTGGTAGAGGATGTAAAATCCTATATACACTGCAAAATCTCAGAAATTGGAGATCTAGACCTAGATAATGCCTATAGGTCACTATGTGATGAAGCTAGAAAGCTCAAAGAAGAGCTCAAGCATTTGGAAGTGAAAGGACTCATGAATGCACTACATTTTCCCAAAGTTTTCAAAATAGAATGGTTAAAGATTATTCTCAGCATAATGCACAACAAGACTCTATGGCTTAATAAGCCAAAAGTAATAACAAAGAATGTTATTCATGTAGTTACTGGTTATCCTACGATCGATAAGCCAAAAGCTCACAAGCACCCATCCCTGAAGGAAGTGGAAAAACTGACTAGTGCTAAATTAGATAAAAAGCTCACAAGGTCAACATCATTACCAATGTAGAACTAAAGTTTGGAGCATGTGTGATAGAATATAAAATCTTCCAGGCAAGCAGAATGAATAGCATATCAAGCACTGCTATGAGCACAACATACAAAATCATCAAACAAGGAAAGAAGATGGATCTTGCTGAGATCTTGTTACATCAACTGGAGGAGAACATGTGCACTATAAGATCTTCAAGAACAAACACTTGTAAGTTTGGTTCCCTCATAATGTGCATATTCTTTTACTTTGAAGAATACTTTCCTTCAATAGGAAAAGTTGTATGGGACACAAGCAGACCTATAACCATTCAGATAGGTGAATTCATAGAATCACTAGGAACATATTTTTATAATATAATGCATGAGTATTTCAAAACCATTAAGGAAATGTTGCAAACTAGAAAAAGGATTCCTGAAAATTTGATAGAGGAACACAAAGAGAATATATGTTTCATGGTAGATACTGACTTCACGTATATCCAAGTAGTAGTACCTAGGAAGTCATGGATTTCAAAGTTAGAATATGAAATCAAAATAGGACAAGCCAATGAGAGCATTGAGGCACTATTAAATGAACCAACTGACAACACACAAGCAAGATTTGGCACCTACGAAGAGGCCAAAAAAAAGATTAAAACAAATCTTGTTGTCAAGAAAGCTGTAAAATAGTCAAGCAGAATGGTAAAGAAATTGAATATATCTTCTAAAGGTGAAGAAGAAAGGGAAGGTGAAGAGGAAATAGAGGGTAAGGAGGAACTAACTGAAGGACAGTCACCTATCGGTGATGAAGAAGAAGAGAATAACTCAGAAGGTACACAGTCAGATTCTCCACCTCCTCCTACACCCAAGAAAGCAAGAACTACAATAGCTTCAAGAACAAGAAGCTAGACTGCAAAAGAGTCAACTCCTTCACCATTACCGAAAATAAAAGTGAGGATTTACAAGAGAAAACCAACCCCTCCAAAAGTATAGACCAAGAGGAGGAAGATGACTAGAACTAGAGAGGATCTAGAAGACTCAACTATGGATGAAGCTGATGTAGAAATACAAAAGGAAAAAGAACCCTTGGTTCCAATAGCAATTGAGAAAATATGCAACAGCATCTCAGAATCCCAATCTATTTCTGATCCTAACATAAGGAAATGGTTAAAATTTAGTACAGAGGATCAAAATGAGATTGAAGAAGCAATAATTGTTAAAATGTGCAAACATCACTATGTTCCACTACAATTCTCAGAATATGATGTTCCCAAAGAACTGTCAGATAGATTATCAGCTAGATGGACATTTGCACTACATCAGGAAAAGGAGATAAGAGAAAGAGTACTTGTTACTCTTATGCCTCCTAATTCAACAAAGGGAGAAATTGCTGAGATGATGAAGAAGCATGAAAAAGAGTTCTCACCAAAAATGAGAGCATATGAATTTCTCAGGGGAAAGCTAATTGATCTTGATCAAGATAGCATTAAGAAGTGGTGCAAGATACTCAAAAATCCCACTAAGGAAGCTAGCCCGGAGAAAGAACCAATCACAATCAAAGACATACAAGATGACTCATCTATTGAAATGGATAAAGAAGAGAGTGATCCAGAAGGCCCCAAAGATATTGATATTGTAGATGAAGAATGGCCAGACACTATTCTTAACCACATTCAAAGTGAAGAGAGTCAAAATCTACCAAGTCCAATTCACATTGACTTGAGTAAAGATGAAGAAGTTACCAAGGATGACTAGACAATAAATGGTAATTTAGTTGATGATATAAATGATGAATCATGGTTAGACAACATTGTCAATAACACTACAGGAAAAGACCCTGCAGTAGAAGTACAAAAAGATGAAGATATAAATATTGCGCAGGTTAATACTGATGGACAGGATTCAACTATTGACACTGCAACAATGAACACACCAAAAAAAATGAATATATTAATTGATGCTATTGATATTGAATCAAGTCAGGACAAATCATCTAAGAAAGATGATGATATACACAGGGACATGGGTAATGATGAAAACAAAGATGCACCAATACTCAAAAGGATACAAATACAAAAATGAAAGATGCAACCAACACTAAGCAAGAAGTGTCTAATGAACATAACAAAAAAGGAGATAACAAAATAGATGAGACATTGAGAAAGGATGACGACAAAGATAAAAGTGAAGAAGTCAAGCAGGATGAAAGCTGAAAACAAAAACAAGATATATCTGTTGATACACCTAAGGCCAATGAGGAGACATCTTCACCAAACCAGATGGTGGACTCAGAACAAAAACAATAGGACACTTCATCTTCTCGACCCTCACCTACCAAGTCAACCCAATCTCAAGCTTTAACAATGGTAGTACATCAATCTGCCACCCAGCCAAAGAAGAAGAGGAAGAGAGCATTGAAGAAAGATATTTTGGCTGTCACAATGGATGAAATAATAGAAGTCCCAAACTAGGATATTACTACTTTGAATACAGATAAAATTCAAGAGTTTAGAGTGCTATGTCAAACGAAATCCATTCAGAAGAAAATGATACAGGAACACAAGGACACAATGGCACTTGACAAGGCAAGAGACATTCTTCAACAACTTGTTCCTGAGGTGAAACTTGAACAAAATACTACAGATAAGGAGCAAATAGTTGTTCTTACCGATGCCATCACAAACCAGAATATAGATGTAGAACAAGAAATGGAAGAGCAAGTAGAGAAAAATTATTAATACAAGTTAATTGACAAGATCAGCCAAGAAGTGACAGTGAACAAGGTAAAGCTCTCTAAACTAACTGATCAATTAGAGCCAATGATTGCTGAGGCTATTACCTTAGTTCAAAAGATGTGTACACTTGAAAAGTTTACAAAAGAAAATAGTAACAAGTTAGCATAAATAGATTCTAATGTCACAACGAGTGCACAAAGCCTAACCTCAAATGCAGACAGTATCAAGGCACATCATGACAAGGTCATTGAGGCTAACAGGATTTTTGGTTGCATTTCATGTTTTTTGCTGATATACCCCGTTCCTTGCTCTCCCCTGCAAAATTTTTAGGTTTTCATGCTTGTACATTGCCAAATTTGTTTAAAACCTTAAAAAAAACCCTAGCAACCAAGTGTTAAATGATATATCTTGAAACCCTAGGCCATGTCTTCTATTTCTTCGTTACCTTTTTCAAGTTACTTAAGACATGTGCCTTAAATCGGGTCTCTTGATCGCATAACCCAGACCAAATATGCTGAAACATCTCCCGACTTCGCTTTTTCCTTGTGTCACGTAGTCTCGTTAAGAAATCGAATATTCCATCTATGTCTCGAGACTTGGCGATCTCTCTTTAGTCGGGTTGTCGCTTGATTTTCATGTTATAAGCTTTGAAAGGAACGGGACCCACCTTCAGTCGGGTGATCGCGAGAAGAGTCAACAGGTCAAAGAAATGTCTTCTGACCTTGCGCCTACTTCATGTCGCGTGATCGCTGGATCAGGACATTCAAACAGTTAAAGCTTTGCTTCAGTCGCGTGGTCTGGTGATAAAAAGGCGGTTAAGTGATAACAGTCCCGACCCAGCGACTAACGGTTTCATTTTAAGTGATTTCCCTCAGTCGGGATGTCGCCAGAACAGGAGTGATGACTCAATTTCCAGAATGCATAAAGTGGACGAAAGAATAGATGACACTTGTCACAGAATTAGTAGTTGTTGGGTGATCGCTTGATGAGAGAAGTGGATCACGCGATAACGAGACTAGGGTATGATGGTCCTCAGTCGCGAAGTCTCTTGATATTTTAAAGGTATATGAATTTCTAAGGCGATTAAAAGACAGTCGTTCGATGAAGGAATGACAAGATCTGACGGTGGTCGCGTAGTCTGGTGATAAAAGTGCCCCAGGGAAAAAGTCCTTCTGACTAAGCGATTAAGGTATGTCGCTAGGTCACTGTAAACAGAAAAAGGCACGTGCTTCAAGTCAAAGGTAAAGACACAGGATCACCCGACTCAGCGACTGAAGGTTGTCATGAAGTCTTGAAAAAAGGCATGAGCATCTGGCGACTTGGTGATAACAATGAAATGTTAAAAAGTAAATGGCTTGTCACGTAGTCTGGAGATGAATCATGAGTTAAGATTAACCTAGCGCGACTTAGATTTTTCTACAGTCGCCTAATCGCCAGAAAGACTTGGGTTAACCGAGGTAAATATTTGCATTGTCGCCTAATCGGGAGATCAGACCATGGGTAAGGAAAATGCCTCGCGACTTAGATTTTCACGGTCGCCTTGTCACTGGATCTGAGCTCGGGTTGAACAGAGGATTTGGACTTTGAAATTTTGGCGGCAGATTTGGCACTGGAGCGTTCGTCCGCCATGATTTCTCTATGCTCGTGTTCCAGGATTAATCAGAAGAGGTTTCAATTATAGAAGGCCGTGCACAGAGAATCTGTTGATCCCAGAATTAGATTTGTTTCAATGTCGGTGAAGAAAGAAAGATTCAGAGGCATGGAAAAAGATGCAGAGTCTACTCAGAAGTTATTGCTCTTAGTTGCAGCTGGCAAAGGCATGGTCATGACAGAGGACTCATTAATGAGAAATTGAGCGGTAGCCGTCAGGGGTCACTTCTCATCCTGAGAGGTTATGGTCAGTTGGTGAGTATTCATGGCAGGGTATACTTGCAGAGTTGGGCTATTGAATCCAGGTTACGTATCCACAGGCAGGATCCAGTACAGGGATGGGTGCAAAAGAAGCCTGATAATATTGACTAAAGGAACAGGCAGTGTCTGCAGATATAAAAGGCATTAATGACAATTTAATGGAAAGATCAGATATTTTCAACAGATGAAATCAGATTTGAAGACTTTTCAGTTGGAAAAGGAAAGAGATATTTTAAAAGGAAAATCAGATGTTCTCTCAGACAAGTGGAGTTGAAATATTGACTAAATAATCAGATCTTTTTGAAAAGAGTAAAGAATGAG